>WBMV01000084.1:840347-919890 GCA_013396655.1 Campylorhamphus procurvoides
CCCGCTGCTGCTGACGACGGCGCTCGGCTCAGCGTGCTGCGGGCTGCGCGCCGCGCCGCCGGCCATGGTGCCCAGCGAGGAGAACCAGCTCGTCCCCAAGGAGGTGAGGCGGCTGGCAGGGAGGCAGGCCGGGAGGGAGGCAGGCCTGGGACGCTGGCGCCGGCCGAGGGGAGGGCGCGGGAGGCCCGGGGCGGCTGGGCCGTGTCCGTNCCGGTTGTTTCCTTTATTTTGGGCCCCTCGCCTCCCATCTGCTGCAGGGGAAAGGGGGGAGGCTTGTTTTTGGCCTTGGGGTAAAGATAAGAGCCCGAGTGAAAGAGGAAGGCGAAGGCTCTGTCCCGCAGCGATAGGCGAATGACACGTGTCAAGCCGAGCGATACTGTGCAGGGCAAGGAGAGCGAGTGATGGCATGAAATGTTTGGAAACAGCTGCTCGTCGAGTGGTATCAGCAGAAACTTTGTTTCCTGAGCAGGTACCCTTGCACGTTCAGCCAACTTTTCTGCCGTTCCGGTGTTTTCATACATTACTCAAACCCTTCTGTTGTTTTTTTTGTCAAATGTCAGCGTCACGTTTACCTGTGCTGTCATGTGTGGTTGCGGGAAGCCTTGTGAGGCAAGGACTTCAGTTTTGCGGAGGTTAGCAAAATGAGGCCCTTAAATGGTATCCTTGAGCAGATCTGTGAAACAAATCGCAATACTGAACTTTAGAAACAATTTTTTGTCCGTGCAATTGTACAGGTATATATGTAGGACAAAGGTAACTTTGTCTCTTGTTTCATTTCTTAAAATACCAAGGTTTAAAGGACTGCCTTTAGTTTTTCCATAGCAAAGTGAAATCTTCAGAAACTGCACATAAGGGACGGAGTGCAGTAGTTAGCGTGCTTAAATATTAGCTTTTAAATGGAATCTCCAAGAATATAACACCAAGTATAGAAGATATAGTAGCTTGTATATTTAAATATTTCATTTTAAAAACGAACAAACATACAGATAAAGGAGAATGACAGGACAAACATTGTGACAGTAGCTGTATTTAACTGGAACAGACAAAGTGATTAAGAAAAGCAGTTAGTTGAGTCTGTTTCTTTAGTTCTGTGTATTAATAGTATCCCCCTTGGCTTTAGACTTGTATTCAGAATATATGTATGAATCAGATGTGTATTTTTAACTGACTCATTGGAGTAGGATTTTGAATGCACTTTTATCTGTAGTGAGGGAAGTATGGGTAGAGGAAGATGAATATATGTGATTGTAGATATGGATATCTTAAACAAACAGTGTGAAATCTATAAACTTTGTACGTTGGTAATACTAGAGCGAGCTGCTTTTTCTCACCACATTTTCTCATGTTCTTTATTGAGTCCCTATGCATTTTTTAAGTAAATAAACCTGAAGAGAACTTATAAAATAAAACTTAGGAAGAAAACAGATGAACTATTTGTGTTAAACCCATCTGGGTTTTTTTATAAATATATAAAAAATACATGTTTTAAAATGTATATATATATATATGTATTATGTGTATTTGTATTCATAATATATGCATGATGTAATAGAAGTTTATCTTCAACTTTTCCAGTGCTTTTCAGTATATCCTCACTTTTATTTTAGTGATATGAAGTTTTAACAAATGTTGTGCCACAGTATTCCCATGAAGTTCTTTTGAGATTCATTAATGGTCTCATTGCAGAGGACACTGTGAGTTATGGGTAAACAGAATTCTCCAGGTCTCAGAGTTCTCAACAGCCTTCTCCTAAATATTCCTTCTGTGCCATTAACAGCAGCTGAAGGCGAAGCAGATTGTTTGGAGTTTCAGTTCTGCCCTTTAGGGAGGGAGAAAGGATTATAGTTCATTATTTTTGTCCTTTCCCAGTGGGCTGAGAAGTACTGCTTGTATCACTGCCTTGTGCTGTTTCAAAGATTAAGATGGGCTGTGAAAGTATCTGCTAAAGATGAGTACACAGCCATATTTTCTTATGCATTCCAGTGTAAAAGAGCAAGAAGAAATGTAATGTTGTTTGCTTTAGCCTGATTTAGGGAATGACTAATCATCCAAAGGAGTGGATGGGAAAAGGATTTTGGTTCTTGTCCACAAGTTACGTGATGCCTTGGTAGATAAGTAGTAGTAGGTGTCTATAACATTACCAGCCTCTGTGTGTTGGAGTGGAAAGATAAGTAATAGGTTGATTATAAGTCTTCAGTTTGTTTGTATCTATATTTTTGCATATGTTAACAGGAGCTGTTTTTGAAGTATATTGTATGGATTTTTTCATTAGCATTTGTAAGGAGTAATAGCTTATTTTCGTGGATACAAAGTGCTAGTAGTTTCACTGCTGTACTTAGAATATCTTTTATTAATCTCTTACAAAAACTTTTCTTTTGGACATTGCATAGCCTCAGCTGCATTTCTGAAGTCCAGGTAATCAGAGCCTTATTATTTTCTCTTGCCCATAACTTCAGCATAAAGTTCTTTTTCCTTTGGAACAGATGTATTAAAGCAGTTTCTAATAACCCAGTGCTGGGATTTCTTTCTGTTAAGACTTTTTCCCAGGCTGTGCAGGCATTTAGTAGTTTCTTCTTGCATCCCTACTGCTGTCTAATGCTTTCCCAACTCTTCCTGTAATTGTGTGACCAATAATTCCTTATGGTGGGGGCAATGAGAATCCCTGTTCGCTAGATCTGGGATTCAGTGTGAACTGGTCTGTGTTCCTTTTCCTTCCAGTCCTCAATTCCTTTGCTCTCTTCATCTGAAAGATAAAGATTTCAGTTTAGTTTTCTTTACATCCAATAAACGGAATGCATTGAGTAACACCCAGGACATTGCTGCACCCTGATAATATAATTTGAGCATATGCTGTAAAAATTGCTTTATTAATAGGTGTCAATTTTTAACCCATTAATCTAGTGAAAAAACAGTAACCCTTGGAAGGGAGGGGGAATAATATAAGATAACAGTGGAAATAAGAAGAAAATGGTACTATCAGAAGGCAAAACACATCTATGGCTTTCAGTGTTTCTCACAGGAAAAGTTAACTTGAAACTTATTTGGGGGAAATCTACTTCAAATGAGAAATAATTAAATATTCTCATCAGTGCAGTTGGTGAGAAAGATGTCTATGTGTGTTTACTGGTAATATAAGTGAACTTTAATAAGACTTATCTAGAAAATCAAGATGCATCAGAACTTAGTGAATTCTGGTCAGGATACAAGAAGTGTGTTCTGCTGTGAGCTTTTTGAAATGTCTGTGCCACTGATTAAATGAATGCTGTGCAGATACTTTCTCAACATGTTCCAGCAAGAACCATCCAAAGTACACCTGTCAGAATAAATCTATATATATGTGTTTTCTGCCATTAACTCAAGCAAGGTAGTGTGAATTCTCTCTCAGCTAATGTTGAGTCTTTTCATGCCTGCACTAATGAATCCATTTTAATCTTCTGCATTGAACAAATCAGATATGGTTCTTGATGGGTATCATTCTGACTTCCTCATTAGAAGAGTGGGAATCTGATTAAGATATTTTGCAATTCTCTTCAGGAAAGGGATGCTGTTCTTTTCAATGCTGATGACATCCTTGTTTTTACATTCCCATGTATTAAAAGATTCTACAAGTGGTTATAGCTTGCATAATTTATCAGTTTTTCCTGCTTTCCCACTCATGTACTCCATTATAAAACATAAAGTTATGATAGTGACACATGGAGAAACTGACTGCTTCATTAGCTGAGCAGGTATTTTGGAAATCAAATTTAGGAAACAAACACAATATCCACATAGAATTCCACCAAGTAATTTGTTCCTTGCAAACAGACACTTTCTGAATGATATTCAGGTAGTAATTTAGTTTGGTGACTAAGGCTTGAGAGTAGAATGCAGGAGCTTTCCCTGCTTTCTTCAGCCATCGGGCTTCCCAGTCGCAGTTTACTTTGCCTTGCTGTACTGCATCTGAGTATTTAATCTGCAGTGTACAAAGGTGATCAGGGCAATTCACTCACAGCACCTCGAGATCAGCTGATGAAAAGTTTTTGCCTGAGGAGTACCAGCTACCTGTTAGGTAGTGCTTGGTACCATAGCTGAAGTTACTACTCAGCAGAACAATCCGACAGCTAAATAACATATCGCTTTTTTTTTTCCTGCAGTAATACATTTTGAACACCACCACAAACAATAAATGCTGTTTTCTCTAGTGTTTTGGGCGTCAGTGGTGATTAATGTTTCTAAATCGAATGTGTGCAATAGTATGAGCATAATCCTTAATTTTGTTTTGCTGTGCAGCTCCACGCTGTTGCTCAAACTAGTAATAAACTTGTTCCTAAGCTGTGAAGTAGTTACTGGGAGACAGAGAATACTTTGAGACTTGTCAGTGTTACATTCTACACTCTTTGGAGCTCAGAATTTCAGGATGCAACAAAAAAGTTCGTAGCGCTTTGTTTGTTGCCATTATGAACTAAAGCCCACTAATTCTGTTTTCTGTTGTTTTTAAAACTTGTGGACTTAATCAGTGCAGCCCTGCATCACAGTTTTGAACACACAAATACTGGTGAAAGTCATTCTTCAACCTCTCTTTGCTGTTAGAATGTATTGATGTTAATGTAAGTTTAAAAGTTGAGGACATTTACTGAAATAGACCAGTAATTTGTGTTATCTTTGGATTACATGTTTTAATCTTGTCAGAATAAAACAGGCTTTTCCCTGTACATTACTGTTGGTACCAGAATGCTCCAAATTATGTAGAAATGTTCATATATCCAGTCAGACTTTCACTCTTTCTGTTGTATTTGGAAATATGCTGGGTTTTATGTAAGAAACCAAGTGTGAAAGTTATGTCTCTAGAAAACTGAGTGGTTGAGTTACATGTACACATTCAGCCTTTTTATTCAGTTTGAAAAAGTTCTTGATTCCTTTGTAAATGCTTAAGCTTGTATTTTACACTTTACCTTTTGAGAATTAATATGGTATACCTTCAGATGAGCTGCCTATTTAGCATTTTATTATTTTTCTTGTCTTGAACAAAATAGTCTCAAAATTATGCCACTAGTAACTAAATAACCAATTACTGTAAATACTTGTAATTTTTAGATTTTATTTGTTTGTAAACTTGTGTATGACAACCAACTTGACCACAGTTTCAGGCACTGCATTTCCTTTGATTTCTTGCATGTTTGGCATGTCATCAGCTTGCACAGAGCAAATGCTCTTTCACAGCATTGGCAGATGAAATAATTTCTAAAAAGGATGTTGGGCATGTTCTGAAAATACTAAGGAGTAAAATTGGTACAGATCATTTAATTCAATATAATTTTTGAGACCAATCACAAGGACAGTTCAGGTGCTTCTGACATATGAGAACAGATGGTTTTAGCTTGTCAGTTCTGTGGGTAGCTTAGAACTGGTTATTGTGCTGCAGTTCAGGTGTAGCTTCTCCGTAACGGCATGTGATGAAAGGAGCCTCGGTAACATGAGGAAGTTCCTGTGAATTCCTTTGGATTGCTGAATGGTCCAGTTTTGAAGCTGTGTCAGAAATATACTTGATATACTGTGAAACTTTTCACAGTAAATAATGTCTGCACATGTAAATACCATTTTCTGAAGAAGTTTGGCAGAGAACTGCAGGAGCTAAAGGGATGGAAGGCAGGTGTGCTCACTGGTTTGTGTAGGTATTTGTGCTGAGACTGGTAACAACGCAGGAAGAATAAAAACAGTAGCAGGCAGAGGAAACTTTCTGTAGAACACCTCTTTTGTGTCAATAAAATATTTCCATCAGTTAATACATGGGAAAATCGTCCAGGTGCTTTCTCACATATACATTGGCATATCTATTCCTTCTGTGGAGACATTGTGCTCCAGAGTTCCATGTTTTCCCTGGAGCCCTCTGTGGCAATGGTAGCAGGTAGAGTTTATGCCCAGGCTTCCCCTGTGTTTAAGTTCTGCACTGTTCCCCTTCATTCTGTACATCATGGCTGGAGTGCCACAAAGATTCCCTGCTAACACACCTCGCTATTCAGCTTCTATTTTTTCTTCCCCAGCAGCAACTGGACAGTTTAAAATTAGAAAGTTGCTAAAGAGTTAAAAACTATGCCTGTAGCCATGTTTTAATCTCTAAATTCTACAGGATTTCAGTTTTTTTGCATACATATCTATTGGTGATTTTGGAGGGAAGTAAACTTCCATTTCAAAATTGCTCAAAAAGAGAAAACTCTTCTTAGTACTAGTTTTGCTCAGGCTCTTAATTTGTTTTTATGCTAATGATGCCTTTGTAATTCAATCCAGCAGAAGGTCCTTTAGAGTATTATCAGCATAGGAAAATATTTCTGTAAAGTTCACGGTAATTCCATGCTGAAAGAAGTGGACAGCCATCCACTGCTTCTGTGACTCTCCATAGGAAACAAATGTTGCACTTGTAAGTTAAATGTATACAAGTGTAGCAAGGATCTCATGGTGTTCTTGTATCCCCTTTTTCATCTTTCTTTGGAGGAAAAGCAAGGAGCTTGGTGATTAAGGAGATAGAGAGAAGATGCAAATAAAGGAAGCTGTATAAAGATGAGGCTGTTTCAGATCTGAATGTAAAGGTTATATTGTAAGGAATTAGAGAGGCTGGCAGATAGTTTGTAAATACAGATAATTTCATTTACATTTAATTCTCACAATTATTTTAGTGTGGTTACAAAACCCCACGCCAGTTAAACAATTCGGGGTCATGGGATGAAAGAAAATACATTAATTAAAATTATAACCTTTAAGAATAAGAGAGTGAGATATTCAAAATGTCCAGTGGTTAAGAGAAAACTAGATTTTAAATCTATTCTCTGTTATCTGTTAACTTATTAACAGGAAACCTTGTTCGAGTTCCTATGTGATCTGTAGGCATGACTAGGAAATATTTGCACTCCTTTGTTATTGACAGTTACTGCATTTGATTTTTTTGAGGGAAGCAATTAATCTTGAATCATCTTAATTTACCGTATTTAAAAGACCATTGGGAGATAAGTGTAAGAAGACTGGTTCTTCAGGATGTTCTTAGTAAGACATATTTAAAGTCTTTTAAAATATGAAAAATAGCTTCTGTGAAACTGAAAAGTGGATATTTTGGTCTCTAATTCAGCTCTCCCCAGATGTATGTCCCCTGATGCTGTATCCTTTTTTGTAGTCTTTGAAACACCCTCCAAGCATGTATTTATTTCTGGTCCCAACCCAACTTTTTTTCATTGTCATTTTTGTTCTTTTATAAGTGTTTTTTACAAATGACCCAACAGTAGGAGCAAATTCTCAAAGGTAAATGATAGCCTCATAGCACACTCTTTATTTCTGAGGCATAGGGTTATTTTTGGACATATTTAAAAAGTTGGAAGTATTAGACTTTGAAGTGTATATGTATTACAAAAATAATCTGTCCATATGCATTTTACAGGAGTGACAGTTGACAGCTGGCATGCAACTCTGCTTCAGTGAGGCAGCAGGTGCTTTTAACTGTTTTTAACTACAATTTTGTTGTTAAAGAAGCATTTATGAGAAGGTGGTCTTTGAAAACCATAAACAAATTCATAATCTGCATGGTGCAGAGAAGAGAGTAAAACAAGTACCCCATTTTCCAAAGGCAACAAGATCGCTGAGACCCTGCTACAGAACTTATTTTGTACCTCTTCACTGCATGGGATCATCCCCCACAGAATAGAATTTGTAGGGTTCAGTTAGGCAGAACTGTTGGTCTCTGTATGGCCCAGCCACCTTCTGGGGTCTGCAGTGGTTATCCTGTATCTCCAGCAGGCTGGAAAACAGGCCAGGCATGGCATGAGGGCAGAAGCAATGGGATTGACGCAGTAATGACACTTTTTGCTCTTCTAGGCCATTCAAAACAGAACTGGGGAGTTACTCCTCTTGGTCTGGGAGCAGCACTGCCATTTGCAGAGACTCATATTTAAGAGTGGAGGGTCTCATTTCAATCTGCTTGGTATTCTAAGAAAGTTGCAGTTGTGTCAAAGTGGTGGTACATCCAAAATACTCCTCCTGCTGCTCTGTTGGTACTGTTAAATCACTCAGTCCTTTTCCAGGAGAGTTAAGGATTCTGTTGAGAAGTTAGAGGGTTGACTCTGGTTAAAACTAACCCACGGATAAAACAACCAGAAGTTATTAATTTTGAGAAGGATTAGCCATCTGAGCCTACTCAACATGTACCTGCGTGAGCATTTGTACTGGCACAAGAACGGGGAGAGTGTTGGGGTGGAAATAAGCAGGTGGGAGCAAGACCGCTTCCTCTGGCAGCAGTTTGAGCTATTCCAGCTTTAGCTGCTTGTATAACTAAAGCTTTGCTGTGTTCAAAGGTTTTAGGCTGCTGTGTATGTGTGAAAAGTTACTAGTGCATTGTAAATTCATCAGTCTTGCATGTTGAGTTTCTAAAATAGGTGAAATATGCCCATATTATTGTACAAGGGTATTAATATTTTAGTTGTAGTGGTCTTAATGGGGTATCTCATTCAGGCATCAATTTTGTTCCTTTGAAGTGTATCAAATACTTTGAGAGGAAAGCATAGCTGAATGCCATAGATTGAAGTAGAGGGGAAATGGTATAACCACAGTCAGAATGCTGCAAATGTGTTCAGTGAAAGAGTTTGTGTGAACTGAAGTAGATAAGAATTCACAAGGTTGAAATCAGAGATCAGGCTTTGTAATAGGGACCATCATTGGCTAGCCTGTGCATGTTTTTTGTCTCTTGGATTTTTGCTCTCACCGACAACTTTCAAAAATATTCTGTCAGTTTTTATTGATTCTCTTTCCCTTTCAATGTATTTGAAGACTCTCTAACTGTAATTGTGGTGATGGGGAAATTGTTTGAAGTTTTTCTGATCCATTATAGGTGAACGGGTATTAAAAGTTGATAAGCAATGAGGATAAAGACATGAACAAAAAATAAAGACTCATTTCAGTCATGACAAATTAAACTAATAATGATATCACTTTCAAGACCATATATTAAAATCACCCTGTTGTGTGTTAAGCCTTGGCAGGCAGCTAAGCAGCATGCAGCTGCTCACTCCCTTCCCACCCCCAGCTGGACAAAGGAAAAGTAGAAAACTTGGGGGTCAACATAAAGTGGTTTAATAAGTGAAGAAGTGTAAGAATAGAGGAAAAAAGGCCTAAACAAACAAAAAGACCAGAAAACAAGGGATTCAAAGGCAGTTACTCACTATGTTCTACAGGCAGATCAATGCCCAGCCAATTTCTATGCAAAGATGGAGCCTAACTAAACCTCCTCTTTTGCCTTTTGTTGCTGAGCATGGTGTTACATGGCATGGGATATCTCTTTGCTTACTTTGGGTCACTGGCCTGGTGGTGGCCCTTCCCAGCCTCTGGCACAGCCATTAGGGTTCTGTTCCTGAGGGGGCAAATTAGGAATGGCAGAAGGCCTTGATGCTGTGCAAACACTCTTCAGTGGAAGCCAAAACATTATTGTGTTATCAGCACACTTTCAGTCACAAATCTAAAGTACAGCACCTTAGAGGCTTCTGTGAAGAAAATGAGCACTATTACAGCCCAGCCTGGTACACCGTCATTTGGTAGTTTTCCTTTCTATTTTCTGGTCTTGTTCCTATTCAAGAGAATAGACTGAGAGGGCTTTCTTAAATCTTGTGAATCCTTAATATCACATCCTGAGGGTGGGGGGGAATAACAGGGAGGGGGCGAAGGTTCAATAATTACCTATATAGGATATATTCTTGAATTTTGATGGTATTTTAGGCTCTTGTCACGGCATAGAAATCCTCTGTTTAGTTTTACTAACTAAACAGAAGTTTACTAACTTCAAAATGTCATGGCTGGATTTTGCCTGAAGCCTCTCCAGTATAATGAGGAATTTGAAGCTGATGATAAGGTATAGTCTCCGGGTATTCACAAACCTGATACCACAAAGTCAAATTCAAAACTATATGGTTGTGTCTAAAACTTCAAATTTTTTTTTTTCTTTGCATCAGGAAACATTCCAACATGAGATATATCAAGTTAACAGTTCCAAATTACTTGGTTCAGGACCTCCTGGGATCAGTGTTTAAAAAAGTGTATTTGGTTTTATACAAGTGTACTATAAAACACCTCATGAACTTGGACTAGACTGCAGAGAGGCACCTGTGTTGAGTAACAACTCACAGTGCTCTGACAGAATTAGGTAAGCTATCTT
The DNA here is from genome assembly GCA_013396655.1 of Campylorhamphus procurvoides. Classification (NCBI taxonomy): domain Eukaryota; kingdom Metazoa; phylum Chordata; class Aves; order Passeriformes; family Dendrocolaptidae; genus Campylorhamphus; species Campylorhamphus procurvoides. The sequence continues at coordinate 850,513 of WBMV01000084.1, forward strand.
TGGAAAAGAGGTTGCTTCTTTCCTCTACAACAAAGCTAAATGTGAGTCTGGGACCACCTGCTTAATGTTTCCCTCATTCTGAGGACCTTTATCACCCTGTTTGCTTCCCAGGGGAGTGACCTGCTCACCTGGCTGTATCGTGGAAATTGTCCTCCAAAAATGGATTAGTTGGGCTTGGAACAAGCATGGAGGAGTGTGACTAGCTCTGTTAAGGAGAGAAGGGAGGTGTGAGTTGTAACCTCTGGAGTCTAGGGTTCAAAATGCATCAGGATAAAAAGAGCAATTTTTGGGTGGAAGTGGTACCTTTGTGCTCTCTGAAATAGGTGAAGGAATCCCGGAATTATGATTGCAGGCTCTAAAGGTGCTGATTTGGTAGTAGTTTGTAGTTGCTGAGGAAGAGTTGAAGGTTCTGTTCAGTTGAACTGTAGTTAGCATCTGAATGTTTTTGTGTGATGGTACTTTACAAGTAAAAGGTACAAATATAGACTTCATTTTTGTGGCTGAAGCTATGAGATTTCACTTATCCGTGTAACTGCTGGAAATGTGCACCCGATCAGTTACACAGACGTGGAATGTGTGCCCCAAAGCAGCATCACTTATGTGCACTTCATATGGTAGTCTTAAGCTGCTGAAGCTACATGGAAATTGCTGTCTTAGGCTTAATCATCCAAGTAATTTTGTGAATGTAAGCATGATGTCTGCTTTTGCTGCTTGCTACTGTGTGGACATATAGGGTCTTCTCGACTGGTGATTGTTTCAAATCTCAATAGGCCATTAACTTTATTTGACAGTCAAACTTTACACATCTGTTGGTTAAACTCTTGACCTGAAACTTGTGTTTTATTTGGTATTTTTATCTGTTGGAGGTAATGGAATTTGGAAATATTGGGTAGAGTCTGCATGAAATTTGAGCTTAGCTTTAGGTTTCACTTTCAGTCTCTGAAAATAATTTTATAAAAGAACTGAAGCAGGAGTTGAAATCTCGTGAGAGTCTTCTGTCATTTGAAAAATAAAATGTGTGGTTTGTCCTCATAAGAATAGTGAAATAGTGCAATAGAATTTTAATTAGCTCGGTGATTCAAAGCTGAAAAATAGCAAACGACATCTAAATGCAGTGTTAAAACCACTGCAGTTCTGCATTTGAATATTGTTGTGACAGGTCTAGTAACACTCTATTTTTTTGTTTCTCTGTTTTCAACAAATACAGAACCTGTGTGGTCAAAGCAAGTGTCTGTCTTGCAGATGGCACTAATAACAATTCTGCCTTTGTTAGTATATACAGAATTACAGCTTGAAGTCTTCAGTGCAACAAAATGCTTTGTGCTCTGCAACTTGCAGGTGCAGATCTTTCATGTAACAAAGATGAAATATTTTTTAGAAAGGTACAGGAGGGAAATGCTTATGTAGCACAGAACTCTAGAATGTCCACCCAGGGCAGACCAGTGTGTTGTTTTCATGTTTGTATTATAAAAAGTCTTTTGTAAATCTGCTCCAATAGTTAGGAATCTTCTACATGAGAGTTTGTGAACATGGTCTCCTTTCTAGAAATGCGAAAATCTAAAAGGTCGTAGCATCATGGAATGATTTACGTTGGAAGGATCCTTGAAGATCATGCAGTTCCAGCTCCCCTGCCATGGGCAGGGGCACCTCCTGCTAGACCATGTTGCTCAGTGTCCCATCCAGCCTCGTCTTGGACACTGGGCAACCTGTTCCAGTGCCTCACTACCCTCAGTAAAGAATTTCTATCATACATCTATACAAATTTTTCCCTCTTGTGGTTTGAACTCTGTACTCCTTGTCCTTGCAGTCATCTTGCAAACTTTCTGAGGATGCACCCAATCCCATTGGATTCCCACCCTCAGCAAGATGGAGTGACTTGGGATGAAAGTGTCAGTTTCAATATCTTTTAAAAGGTTAGAAATTGTAATGAAAAATTCAAATATTTATTGACCAAAATATTAGCTTGAGAAGACTCCTGTGCTAAAACAACGATAGGATGATTTCCTAAATTGTAGCCTTAAGTAGCAATTTGAATTTGCCTTTTAGATGCTTATGCAGCTGAGGGTCTGCAATTTGTTCCACTAGGCCACTGGTGTACAATGTGGCATGGTATGGCAAAGTAGCAATGTCAAGCTTTGAGGACTTCTCAAGTACTGAATGGGATGTGCTCACTGCCTGAGGAGTTGCTCTTATTTCCTCCAAGGAAAAGTCAGTAGGGTGTTTTTGTATGTGCTTGTATATGTGTATGTTATGTTAATATGTATATGTTAATTTAAAACCCTTGAACTATGTAGTTAATATGCTTATCGATTTTGTAAGGTGTAATAAAGAATTGATTTGGTGACTTCCAGAGTAACTTTTATCAAGGTAAAATTAAGCAACTTTACAGAATGACTTTTATTCTCTTAATTCTACTTTAAAGTGTACATTTCCATGGTGAGAGGAGCGTTTTTGTAAAATGTACAATTGAACTAATGGTTGTTATAAAGTTTATTTATAGAGCATTGGAATGAATGCTTTAAGTGAGAAGTAGGGAATGCTGCATTTGAAAGATTGACACATCTGTGTGATTTCAACAAGGCCAAGTGCCAGGTCCTGCCCTTGGGTCACAACAACTCCCTGCAGCTCTACAGGCTGAGGGAAGAGTGGCTGGAAAGCGACCCAGCAGAAGAGAAATGGGAGGTGCTGGTCAACAGCAGCTGAAGGTGGCCAAGAAGGCCAATGGCATCCTGGCTTGTATCAGAAATAGTGTGTCCAGCAGAACCAGGGCAGTGATTGTACCTCTGTACTCAGCACTGCTGAGACCTCACCTCGAGTCCTGTGTCCAGTTCTGGGCCTCTACATTCAGGAAAGACCCTGAAGTCCTGGATTGAGTGCAGAGAAGGGCAAGGGAGCTGGTGAAGGATCTGGACAGTAAGTCCTATGAGGAACAGCAGAAGGACCTGGGGATGTTTAGCCTGGAGAAGAGGAGGCTCAGGGATGACCTTACCACTCTCCACAACATGGCATTTACTGTGATGTTCTAGTTGACAAAGTGGTGATAGGTCCAAGGTTGGACTCAGTCTTGGAGGTCTTTTCCTCCTCCATGATTTATGATTTGCCTTATCAGAGCAGCTGGAAGCTCAGTTACTTCCAAAATTTCTGAGCATCACATAAACCAGTATGATTTGTAAATTTGATTTGCTTGATCTCTTCTGTGGAATTTGTTTAGTGAAATAGCCCTTGATAATCTTCCAGCAGTCCTTAACTGAGGAAACAAGGATTGAGAACCCAGCATAGAAGCATTTTTATAAAAGAAACAACCTGTAGATATTTCTGTCCAGGTACTCCTTCCACCCTTCACTGCAGACACAAAGTCAAATATCACACCACAATTTACATGAGCACCTGCATATACCAGGCTTGGCTTGCCTGTCTCTGGAGAGAAGGAATTCAGGCTAAAGCAAGGGCTCTTTGGAGTCTCTGATCAGGAGGAAAATTGTAAGACTTAATTAAGTCTTTTGACACAAGGCATTGTACTTTATAATGATCATAATGTTATAAATCAGCAGTTTCAAAGTAGTGGTTTTGGGACTCTATTAAATTTTGAGTAATTTTAACAAAATGTATGTAACTTTGAATTGAGAGCAGGTATCATTACTAAGCAGCAAAACATTTAAATTGTGTGGTGTTGGTTTTCTGATTCAGGTTTTTTTCATTTGTTTCTTTTTAACTCTTAAAACCTCTGTCAAATCTGAAATTACAAACTGGTGTGTAAAGAAAACTGCTAGACAAAACAATTACTAACCTTGGAATATTAAGACTTCAAAACTGGATCTTCAGCTCTCTGTACGCAAAGCAAAAAATCTTGCTTTATGTGTCATCCTGCTGAAAAGTTAAATGCAGTAGTCTAATTTGGACTGTTTTTGTAGGTCATTTGGTGGGGCAAATAGGGCACGTCAGTAAAGATCATGTCGGTGTTTTTTGTTTTGATAATCTTTACTGAGGGCACAATTGAAGAAATTTGGAGGAAGAACAGTGATGTTATTAGCATCTTCTTTCTCACTTCCTGTTTTTCCTTTCTGGAAAAATACAAAGTGTAACTCTTCAGATTCAGAAACTGGTTAATTTGATGTTTGCAGTCAGAAAACAGTTCTGTACAGTTAATGTTTGCTCTTGCATTTTTGATGGTACAACAGAGATACTTTGAGTGTTAGGAATAAAGTCAGTAACTTCATCTCTGTTCTGCCTTCAGCTGCATACTTCAAAATGGGCTCACAGTAATAAAAACTTTTCTACAGGAAATAATTCAGGCATGAAAGAAGAGTTTCATATGAAACTGGATAGCTTCATCATTTATACATGCAATAATAAACTGAATTACAGCGTTATATGCTAATCCTATGCTTGAACCAATCAAGGTAAAATGCTTACCTATGTCTTGAGGGCTTTTTAAAGATAATTAAGGAATTTGTTAATATGAACTTGTATCTTGAATTTTCTTTACATTTTCTTACCAATTCACTGGTTGTTGTGTATTAAAACTTAACTGACATTTTCTGTAACATTGTTCCTATAATAATTTAAATATTAAAATAGTATATTCTTTCTAAAGTTATTCTGTGAATGGTGCTTTGAAACTCAGTGATAATATTTTACCTATACTATAAAACTGACCCTATGCAAAATAAAAGTCAATTGACAACGTTAAAGTATTATGACTTGTTAATTTTGTTTTCATATACTATAGGATATGTTTTGGAGTTGCAGACAAAGTATCTTTGCTGAAATGAAGAAGAAATTTTCACAGGTAGACAGATGAAATCAGCTTTGTAAAATGATAACCAAGAAACATAATAAAAGCATGATACTGTAGCTTTTGTTTATTTTAACATGAGCATGAACTCTCGGCATTAAATCCTTTGTGCATGTTCTTGAATACAAAGATGACATACATAGCCAGCCTTAACAGCAGAGGCTTCCAACTGAGTGTGTGTTTATATGCTTTTTACACTGGTGTGTGGGGGTTTGGCTCTCTCTAGCTTTACATTAAAGAAAAGCTGTAGCTGTCATAACAGATTATGTAATTACTAAAATTAAGTTTCGTGTTTATGTTTTGGACTCAGTTTAACTACAGCTTGTCAGAATAGTTTCGGGATCTATCACTGGCTACTACTGCCTTTCACACTATTTTTGCAGTAAAGGAGGCACAAACAAGGTTTTGCATTGTTGTCTGATGGTTCAGATGGTATGTGTTAATGCTTGCTGTGAATAGAATTGGACTGAGGTTATTTTTGCTTTATCTATTTACTATGAACAACTTGAAGCAGTGGCAGCACGAATGAATGATGACTTAATACCCTTTGCTACACTAACGCTGCGTTAAACCAGTTCAGTCTGTCAGAATTATACCTGTGAACAAGGAAGGCAGGATTTGTGTGACATGGAACATCCAGCAACCCAACTAGCAAATCTTCTGTAATCTTCTGTAATTTGTTCCCCTAATGTTATTTCCATTTGTCAGATTCTGTGTGTCTAATTATTTGCAGTAGCAACTCTAATGTAAGTCACAACTGATTCACTATCAAAGGTAGCAGAGCAAGTGTGAGTGGGAGGAGTTGAATTTATAGGTAACTTCTGCAGAGAGGAGTGAAATTAAAGTATTGGTATGTAAAGGCAGTAGGACAACAAAGAATTGAGTCTCCACTGGAGAACTGTTCCTGATAGTGGTCATACACAGCAGCCTATCGAGTTGTAGGATCAGCACAAAATTAGTGTGGGAATAATGAAATCCAAATTAACTTAGATTTTCCTAAATGAATCTGCATGAATAGCAGGAAATGCTCTTAACCTCCCTGCACTGTTCCATAGAGGAGGGTGAGCTTCCACCTGAAAAAGCCTTTACCATTTCTGAGGGATCTGAGTATTAAGCATAATACTTTCCAGTTTGCTGAGTCTTAGCTGTTGCTCATCTTCTCCAAAAAAAAATCAAGAGAGAAGACCACTGAGCAAGCTTAATCTTCCCTTTTCTAACCACACAGTGAAAGAGACAAATTGTCTGCTGCTTGTTTAACTGAAAAAAACCAAGATGCTTTGTTGGGAAATTTAAAGGAAAGAGCCCAGGAGAAGTAATCACTGGTGAAATTTAATTTTCCTCTATTCAAGCACAGCCCTGTGTCTCTCTGTGGGTGCTGTAGATGAAAGGGAGGATATAATATGTCAGAATTACTTTGACTTTGAAATCGTTTTCTTCTTAATGTGTGGTTAATGTTTCAGAAATAGTTTTGTCTGCCTTCTTGGAAAGTAGTTCATAAATGGAAAATTGTCCAGTAAAGATGAAATACATGAAGATGAAAATATCACAGATTTGCTGGAAGTGGTGCCTTCAATCTTTCTGAGCCTGCAGTTAATGAAGGTTTCCAGACCGGATATTACATTTGATAAACTTAAGAGAAACTGGGCTCTAAAGGCCAATCACAGTGGAAAGCAAACTAACGTCATACAGACTGGGGTGAGGGTGGCTTTGTTTGCTGTTCTCTCACCACTTTTTTCTGACGCTGATAGGAATAGATGCTGCAGTCAGCTAACATTTCATGTTAGACTTGCATGAGCTCTGCAGGCAGATCTTGAAATTTTGTACATTGAAGGCATGCAACATCAGCTGGAATGTCCATGCTCCTTTGCAAAAGGTTGGGGGATGTAAGAGCTCTCATGAGGGACTGTACCACTCTGGTGGTGGTCGTTGTGTTGTGACGCTGGTGTAGAAACACAAGTGATGCCGAAGTTGTTCAGATCTTCACTTTCTAGAAGGTGCTTGTGATGTGGCTGACAGTTTTAGCATGAACACAGTTACCATTTATTATTCTTACCCACTGAAGATTGTGGTAGCACTGCATGTGTCTTTTTACCTTTTTATATGATATGGCTTTTAGCCATGGACTGAGATTTGGGCCCTCTGACATGCATTACTAATGCTTCCTGTGTGTTGCAACTTGAAAAGGCTGAGTCCTTGGGGACTAATTAGTCCTTTTACTGACCAGATCCTTTCTTGTGTGATGTGTATTTAAGTATTAGCTATTCCTTGTTGTTCTGCAGTTTTGGATAATTGAGATAATTAATTGATTATGCTTAAATCTTTGACTTCCTGGGTTTTCAGTGTTGAGAAAATGCTGTTTTTCATGGTTTGCTTGTGTCCATAAAATTTTATCATTGTTCCATTGCCACTTTCATTCAAGATTGTTACTATTCTGATTTCAGATATATTGAAGTTTCTGTTTAAACTGTTTGATTTTCCAGTAGCCATTTGGCAGTGCTAATTTTCTTACTCTGTTAAGGCAGAAGAGTATCTTCGGTGACTTACACAGCAGTGGATTTAGTAGGAAGTTGGTGATTTGATTATGAAACTTTTTGTTTGATGGTCAGCTTCCAGGTCTATTTGGAAGCTTACAAATTTTCTGGGTTACATTCCTAGAAGTCAAAAACGTATGTTCTGCCTCAGCAGGATTTATGGTTGTGCCAAAGCAAAATATGAGCTGAAAGTGATGATTTGAAAGTCTGTTCCTGATTTGAAACAGTCTTGTATCTGCTTCCTGGCTGAAATTTTGTGTGGAACTTGAACACTTTCTCTATACCCAAACAAATTCCTTCTTTTTCTATGAAAATGGAGCTTGTTTTTGCGTACTTTTGAAAGCTGGAGGGTTCCTTATTTTTGACCTTAGGCATATGAAAATGAGAGTCCAGTTTTAGGATCTTTAGGTTGTAAAAGTATATTGCATTTTATTGGTGAAGCCCTGTTTTGATTTTTCAGTTCAACTCCAAAATGTTCTTACCTTTACTCATGAACTGTTGTCTGCTGTCATTTCAGGCCGAAAGTGCTGCTGAGGAGCCCAGGGTGCTGTGTATAATACAAGATACCACAAATTCCAAGACAGTGACTGAGCGTGTTACCTTGAACCTGCCGGCTTCCACATCAGTGAAAAGGCTGTTTGAAGATGTGGCTTCCAAAGTGGGCTACGTGAATGGGTCTTTTGATTTGACGTGGGGCAATGGAGACAGTGTAACTGAGACGGTATGGCACAAGTGCCTTTTAGTTCCTCTTGGCAGCAATTCTGCACTTTAAGTGTACTTAAAGCACACTGAAATCTTCACAGTATTAAAAGCTTCTATCTCGATTGCTTAGAGCTCATTCAATTCCTGTCAAATTTTGTGGTAGTTGCACCAGAGCAGACTGACACCAATGTTCTTACTTGGCTGAGTTTTAGTCTCTAAAGGGTGCACTTTAATGATATATGTGCTTAATCATTAAACAAAAACTAACATGATCATTCAGATGTAATGTTAGTTTTCATTATCAGTATGTATTTTTAACAATAATACCCATGATAATTGATCTCTGTTTTCTGTGGTCTTGTTTGAGAAATGTTTCCTTCTCAGCAGCAGCAGGTTGTGTAGTGACTCCCCATGTTTCTTATTCCTACTTGAATATATTATAAACAAAAAGTATTATTGATAGCACTCCTGTGCTTTATTGTAAATCAGTGCTGGTTTTAGTTAATATGATTTCTGTAGATGCACCTAGGAAACTTTGTAAGATTTGTTAAGAAATAGAGTTAGTTTATTTCAGGTTATGTTTATGCCTGCTGAAAGTAATTTTTTTCTTTTCAGTAAAAGTGGTCTGCAAGCTATAGAGGACACTGACTATTGTGATGTTCTCAAGAAACTTGTAGACCAGTGTCCTGACCCCTAAATAGTTTAACCAACTTCTAAGCATTAAACTGTACTGCTTCTTAAACTGTTCCCAAGTTATTTCAGTATTAATGAGGAGCATGTTTTGTTTACTGGCTGATTATTTATTTTCTTGTAAGCTTACTGTGTCAGAAATTATTTCAAGCAATGGACTTGGACAGAATCTGTTAATTGCATATAGATTTGTTTTTAAAAAGTGTTGGTTTTTTGCTTTCCTCTTTTTTAGCAGGCTCCAATAGATCAGAACAGTGACAAAACTATTCTTGAGGCCGGTTTTGAGCCAGGGAAGAAGAACTTTCTGCATTTGATAGACAAAGATGGTGAGCAGCCTCATGCAATGCCGGTGAGTAAAATCTTCTCTCAACTACGTGGTGTTGGGGGAAGGGAGGTGTGTGTTCCTTGTATTGCTGTTGTGAGATCAGAAAATGAAATAAAATTGGGCTGTGTATTTCATATAATAAGCTTCTCTGGGAACCTTCTCAACAGACCTTTAGACTACTTAGAGATTTCTCCTGAGTACGACCGATTCCAGTAGTAATGATTTGCTGGCACTCCTTATTCATGCTTGTCAAATATTTATGTAATGCTTTGCTGCAAGTAATTTTCTAAGGTTATATAATTAATTAATCTTTGACATGTTCAGAGATAAATCTTAACAATACATATTTAATCCTATACCTAATCCTGTACTAGGCCACTCTCACAGAATTCTCAGAAACAGCAGTCCTGTATCAACAGCAGTTACTTGCTTCCACATTTACCTTTATGGAAAAATAAATATATATATAAAGAAGAACTAGAAGCAACTGTTAGTCATTACAAAATTTTTGAAATTTCCTATTTCTCAAATATGTGATACACACAACTGCAATTTATATTAAGGAATGGAGAGACTAGTGATATATTAAGATTTATTACTCAGTTCTTGTATCAGCATAATGGTGTCTTACTTAACCTTTGTTACAGACTTTAATTATCTGAAAAAGGGAACCCTCCCCCAAATACTTATGCACAAGATCAGAATTTAAGGATGATTCTGAAAGAATATTGGATTGAAATTTTTTCATCTGGAAAACTTATTCTGTATTTCAGTGCAGAAAACTTGAGATGAAGGAGATCTCTAAATTGCAAGCTTGCTTGTTTTATGCATTATAATACTGTATTTAGTTATACAGTATTCTAAAGGGTATTTGGTTCCACCAACACAAAGAACAATGTCTCAAGGGGTTGAGAATTTGGAGAGCAGAACTGAAGTTGCATTGTGTATCTGCAATTTTGAAAAACTTGTGTGATATGCTTAGCAAAATTTATTTCTCTCTTATGGCTAACAAATCAAACTTGTAGGTACTTCAGTAAAATTTATTGTTTAACTTGTGCATTGAATTGTTGTGCTTATGTTTTCAGGAGGAGTCAGGTACAACAGATGAGGGTGCACAAGAGAGATTTATAGGCCCTCTTCCAAGAGAAGGCTCTATTGGATGTACCAATGACTATGTCAGTCAGAGCTATTCTTATTCTTCAGTCCTGAGCAAATCAGAGACAGGTATAGTGTTCTCTTTAAAGGCAATACTAATTTGTAATTATTTTAGCACATTTTCAAATATTAGCACTTCAAGTTTTTTTTTTTAATAAATTGCAATTTATTTGAAAAAACCCACATCACTACGATGTTTTCTATGATATTCTCATATCACTTTAGAAACAGAAGAACTGTATTCCATCCTTTTCTTACCTGGGACAATGCAATCCAGACTCTGTCAGGGACCCTACTTTGCAGTATTCATGTGCTCCAGTGTCCCTAGTTGAGGAGTCAGGGTTATGTTAGCAAGAGTGTTCCCCTCCAGCTGTGTGGTCACTCTCAGCTTCATGAGCACTTGCTACCCTGTTCTTGAGCGGCTGTTGCCACATCTCGGCACTTGGCCTGTTAACTCAAGTCCTCCTGCTGTTGCAGTTCCTCTGCTTACACCTCCCCAAGAGTTCCATCCTGCATGCCCAACAGCATTCCTTCCTGTGGAGGGAAAGTGCCAGGGCAGCAGGACACACCAAGTTACACCTGTAATGAAAAACCCCTCGTAGTAAATTTGGTGAGCAGGCACAAAGATGACCTGCATATTACACCAATTCACACCTGCTTAAGATTCTTTTTGACAAATAAGACAGTTTATCTGCCACGTACCTTTTTTGATTTAATGTAACTGTAAAGTTGATTTATAGAGAGTAATAAATGAAATACGTGTGTTCTGACTCAGTCTCTTCACAGAAAATGCCTGTGTTGTGGAGTAGCTGCCTTTTCGTTACTAGTATGGTACTGAGATTATTTTTTTTCAATAGTTACTAAGAGCTTAAGAGTATAAATAGGCATATTTAAGTCCTTTATTATATTGTGCTTTGCTATATGCTCCTTGCTTATCAATTGTTGCTAATATTGCATATTTTGGAGAACACCTTAAAATTACAGCTTGGATTACTATAAGTAAATAGTTTCATTTTCAGCTAATCAAAGTTACACTGATTTTTAATAGCTTAGTTTTTTTAATTAACTATTTGGAATAGTAGTGCTGTGCAGGCACTTTAGAGATTTTTTGGTTTATTTCTAATTCTGAGATAATAGTACAAACCAGTGAAGATACAAATTATATTTACATTATTACAGGGATACTTTTAGTTGACATCGGGTGATAAATAAGCTAGTACACAATTGTTTCTTAGCAAATTCTATTTTATTCTGTAAAATATTTAAATCTACTGTTAAAATATTTATAGTCACCTACATCCAGTAGACTATTAGTGCAGTATTCAGTTTTAAATATTGGTGTGTATTGTGATTGCTAAAATAGCTTCATGTTATTCAGGGGAATTATCTGTTATGTAAACTCTTACTTTCTATTGCTCTCAGAAATGAGCAATTGGAACATTCCCTCAATTTTTATAATGTACGTAATAAATAACAACAGATGAATGCAGTTCTTAAACAGTGTCACAGAACTGTATTATTTTCAAATGTTTTAACTCTTAAAGTGATTTCCCATGTTTTCATATTACTTCCATCTCATTATTCTTGTATTTTTAGGTTATGTGGGGCTAGTAAATCAAGCAATGACTTGCTACTTGAACAGCCTTCTACAAACACTTTTCATGACTCCTGAATTTAGAAATGCATTGTATAAGTGAGTATATAGACTTAAAAACCGTTCCTAAATTTGTGCTGATATATATTGGTAGGAAACCTGTTGAAATTTCTCCTGTCAAAACGTCCTTGTTTGGGTACTGAAAAGCATAATTGAAGTGAAGCTGGATTGACTTATAAATTATATCTGCTTAAGATGTTTCAGGTTTTTAGTAAAATATAAGAGGTGTTATTGGTTGTGGCATGGGCAAGCTTTTTAAAGAATCTTGAAAACTTCAAACTTGAAGTTAAATTCGATACTAAGTTCAGTTCATGTCTGTGCAGTGAATGGCTTAAAAATTTCCATTTTTTTTGTGTGAGCTTTGTAAATTTAAAAAAATAGCATTTCCATTCAGTGCAGAAATGGAAAGCAATTGCATTTGGCTTTTCCCAAGAGACAGAGCTGCAGTTAACCTCTGTAACAAGGAAGACCTCTTGAAATGTAATAAATGCTGGTTTAAATGCCTTTTTGAGTAATGCTTTCATGGCATTTTTAATTGTCAAATACCTTGTGTTGTGCATAGATGGGAATTTGAAGAGTCTGAAGAGGATCCTGAGAGGAGTATCCCCTATCAGCTTCAAAGACTGTTTGTTTTACTGCAGACCAGCAAAAAAAGGGCGATTGAAACAACAGATGTTACACGGAGTTTTGGATGGGATAGTAGTGAAGGTAAGGTACAGCTTGTGTGCTTTGCTTCAGCTGCTGCCTGCTGTGGGGCCTACACTGCTGTTTGGGGGGGAAAAATACTGGAATAATTTAAAATAATAAAATCCACTTCTTGCAATGGAATCAAAACAGCCTGAATGGATACTTGGTGGTGGGGCGTGTCTCATTTTTAAAGAAATGTGGTCTATGAGTTTTAGGGTGTTAAAGTGAAAAGGGCTACATTTTTTTTTTTATTAAACTGTCATTACAGTTGTTAATTGTTTCTAAAGAGGTAGCTCTTTATGAGAAACCTGCTTCTGTTTTGAATCACAAATGACACATGCACATGTTGCATTTGCGAAATTACCCATATTATTGTCTACTTCAAGTCGAACAGTATTTGTCTTTTTGACACCTGTGCTGTGTAATTTTGCCCCATAATATCTTGATTTTTCCTTTTCATGTGATGATAAGGAGTTGGAAGTTGAGTTTTGGAGAATCAGCATAAAGTGGGACATAAGTCTGAGCAGTTTATTTTATAAGTGTACATTAGCATATCTATGTGTTTTACATATTCTCATGTACACAGTTCTTGTTTATGCACAAACATTGTGAGCAAGCTGGCTGCTCGTTTTTCTGACCTAACTTGAGAAGCAGCTGCTTGTGCAATTGAACACTGGCCCAGTAGTGAATAACATAGTAAATAGTAGGAACAGAGTTAAACAAATGGATAGCTTTTTAGGAAGCACTCTCAGTTAGGATTGGGGCTAATAACATCTCTTGTTTTAATTAAGAATAATTTCAATTTCTAACAGCATGGCAGCAACATGATGTACAGGAGCTTTGTAGAGTCATGTTTGATGCTTTGGAGCAGAAGTGGAAGCAAACTGAGCAGGTAAGCTTGTAAAAACTTCAGTGGTGTAGTATTGTTTGGGTTTTATTATTTCTTTGAAGGATGATTGTAAAAAAACGTTTCCTGAATTTCAAATACCACGTTATTGAAAACCTGTGATAACTGCCAGTTTTCTTGTTTGATGCAATAGTTAAGCTACTGTAGTGTATGACTTTCAGGAGTGTGTTCCATATGCTTTCCTCCCTCAGTTAAAAGTGGAATATTCTTAACTCTGGATGCGTGGTCCTTATTTAAAGCATAGAAAGGGATTGTGTAACTCCTGCAATAGCTTCCTCACTGTCAGTATTTATTAGCCTTTGTTGTGGGCTCTTGAAGCTCAAGCACTCTCTTCTAATGTAGGAGGAAGTTAGGAATATATTCATAGCACATGATAACATTCTGATAAGTGGACAACTCTTTACAGGCTGGTTTTGAAATTTGTTGATTGGCACATACTCCGTTGTCTTTCTGCACCTGTCTCTGGAGGCACAGGGAAGGACTGCAGGATCAGTCTAGTAACAATGTCTGGAAGACCAGGCTTGTTTTAAAAGTGACTTCAGTGTGATGGGTTTGTAGTCACTCTTAAATGTGACTGTGAAGGATATTATGCAGCTTATATAATGTGATTTAAGAAGCTGATTTCATCCATCTTTTGGGCAGGGGAAGATAAGAAATTAGAAACTTGATGTGCTACTGGGATATTTTGAATGCGTAGTTGTGCAATTAAGATGTAATTAATAAAAAGGCCTTTTTTTGTAAAACTAAAGAAGTGTGTCATGGTTCATTCATTTGAAATCTCTGTTGAATGTGTTTGTTTCAGGCTGATCTTATAAATCAACTGTATCAAGGCAAACTGAAGGACTATGTAAGATGTCTAGAATGTGGCTACGAAGGCTGGCGAATCGACACGTACCTGGATATCCCATTGGTCATCCGGCCGTACGGCTCCAGCCAGGCGTTTGCTAGCGTGGTGTGTACTATTCTGCTGCCTAATAGTGCATCCATACACACATAGAATACATAATGCGACAGTGGTATAATTTGTTACGTGGTAAGTATCATCCTAGATACTCCATCTTGGGGTGTTCGTCTTTGTGCAGTGAACCAGCTAGCAAGTTCTAGAAGATTATTATTTATTTTTTTGGCTTTTTGGTTTATTTTTTGGTTTGGTTTTTTTTTTTCTTTTGCCCTTCAATGAGTCCTACTGGTGCATGTATAAGGGGAGGGGAAATGCAACTTTATTGCCTTAGGGCTGCAGTAATCAATTATTTTCTTCCTGATAAAATTTGCAGCATTTACTCGAGATATTTTTATGAGATCACAAAGTTTTATTTGGGTTGTTCTTTTTATTGGCACACCTGCTAAATTTTCATAGCATTGCTGAAAATCTTAGTGGAAGAACTGAGCATTGACTTAAATTTTTTTAGTTGAATTGCCATGTTGTTGCTGTGCCTTTTAAGGTTTACTTCTTAAATACCATATGCTTTTAACAAGCAATGTGATGCTGATAAAAGATCCTATCAGAGTTCATGGTCACTTTTGCTCCAGCATTACTGATGCTGGCAAGCATATATATTGCTCAGTAAACCTGTGGAAGTTCTCCTGGTTTCTTTTTACCATGCCTCTGAACAAAAGTAACTTCAAACTGAAATTCCACGGTTGTGGCTTAGGATGCCTGTGCTATGAATGGAGTTGTGAGACAGAAGAATAAATCAAACAAGTCTTTCAGTAAAGGTGTTTTAAACAAACACTTGTGGCATAATTGGCTTATTCATTATATATAAGTATTTTTCCATATGGACTTAGTATGCTGGCAGTATTTTTAAAGCACTAATAGCCCATCATTCTTAACAGTAATTCTGTTAAGAATTGTTAGAATGAGTTTGAACTGCAGTGTAGGTTCAAAGTACTTCATACTTCAAAACTTTAAATACCAATCTTTAGAAGTAGTAATGGTGAGGGACACTGATCTCAGAGAAGGGATCTAAGTTAATAAAGTCCTTCGAATTCTTTTGAAGATTACATTTGAATTTTTCAGAACTGCCTGGCTAATTGAAGCTGTCTTGATGCACATTAATATTTTATACAGATGGCTTCCCTTTTCACTTTTTAAAGGTAATTTCTAGCAACGCTCCCTAAGCCAAATTTTGTTGTAATTTTTATTCTATAGTGAGATTTGTATGATCTGTTCAAGTCATGAAAACGATTCAGTTTGTTTAGTTGTATTCCACATTTAACAGTGCATTGTACATGTGTCTCAAATTGAAAACTTTTTTCTGTAGTGGAGAAGTCTATAGTGGAATGCTAAAAAAGAAAAAAAAAACTCTATTCACAAAAACACAGAAAATGAACAAATAAGAACTTAAATATCAGATTACTTTTAGCAGTATTTGATATTTCTTCTGCAAATCAGCATTTACTGGGTTTACGACACTGAGAAAAATAAGATTTTTGTTACACAAACTTACATGATTGCAACTTGTATTGATGCTTCAATTTTTGAGCTTTTTTAATTCATACTTGATTATAATCAGTTGATTCTCCTCCCTGCATTTGTATTATCTATAGCAGATGTAATTTTTAGTTCTGTAGTCTTCAGCAGTGGGGAGATATGGAGGATACTTGCTTTTGGAGAAGGGAAAAATCGCCTGTTTCTAAATGGAATTCTCTGAAGGTAGTATCCTCCATTGATCCATAGATGATGGTGATTTCATAGGTGTAGGTAAAAGGGCATGAATGAGAGATCAAAACTTGACACATGCGCTAATAGGGCTTATGGAAGGGAATGTAAAACTTTTTAGACCTTGCTAGTCAGCTCCTGAGGGAACTTGCAGCAGGCGACACAACCCAAGATAGGGGATCTAAGGAGGATACTACCTTCAAAGAACTCTAGTTTAGAGGTAAGTGATTTTCCATTACTTTCTAATAACAGAATGGATGGATGAGCCTTAAAGGTTAATCTGTAGAATGCCTTATAAAGAGTATTATCCCACTGTTCGACATTGTGTACTACCAAGAAAACGCAGATACGTCAAATGTTGCATTTATATATAAGTATGTATGTCTTACTTCTCGATACATGGGAACATTGAAGAACTGGAAAAGATAATGTTATGCTTGCTTTATTTCCTAATATGAACTAATTCTGAAATTGTTCAGTGTGATCTTAAGGTTTGCATTTGGAACTTTGTTTTTTTTCTGATTCCCCACTCCATCCCCCAAGTTTATGTAGTAAGACAGTGTAGCTGCAAACTCATTAGGGCAGCTCTGGGGTACTGAGATCTGGCACTCTGTCAGTGTTTTCTGAAAAAGGACTTATGCTCTCTGCATTGCTCAAGGGCATAGTGTCAAAAAGAAATGAATCTTGAGGTCAGTAGAAATAGAGACATAAAAATATATAGCTTATTTCAGGGAGGTAATCAGGAGCAGCAGTTCACTTAATGATTTTCGTAGGTGTTGGTATCTTCTGTAAAGATGCCTGAATTTAACAGCGTTAGACATAGCCTGAAACGTTTTGTGGTAGAAAAAGAAGTTTTGCAAGATGAACAGCTGAGAGAAAAGTAGATGCAACAGGAACTAGCAGTGATGCTGAAATTCTGTTACTAGAAAACAGTGCAAGTTGGTTTGTAATACCAGAAGACTGGTAGTAATGCAAGTATTCTGGAGATGCAGCAAGTACAGTTGTGTTTTCTTAAGTGTTGATAGTTTTCATGATCTTTTGTTTCCTAGCTTTTCTTTTGAGGGTGTAAGCATGCATACTAATAGTCCTGTTTTTGGCAGAAATTAATTTGGACTCCTATCTGAACTTACGTTATGGTGTCCTTGCCAAACTGTTGAAGGCAGAATATGGATGATGTGATATTTACGTTTTTGTTTTTAAGCTAGATTGGTAACAACAAGGCCTTGTATTTTCAGTTTAGCAGATTCTCTGAACATGGGAAAACTGATGAGCTCTGAAAATCTGAGATGGCAGTTAGTTTCTAGTTCTTTCCAAGGGCAGTTTTGCCTAAATGCTATTTGTTGTGTAATTTTTCCTCAAGCTTTTGCTGCTCCTATTCACAGGTTTTGCAAATTCACACATTTACAAACGCAGTATACCTGTTGAACTACTGACTAGATCATAATGCATTTTTGTGAAGAGGAGGTTGTCTGAAGTGCCTCTCTAGCCACACAATAATTAATTTGAACTGTTTATTTTGGCATTTTAGCATGCTGTGTGATAGAAATCTCAGAGTATTAGAAAGTGGATATACATAACTTGACTGGGCAAGGCCCTGAGCAATGTGCTTAAAGTTGGCCCTGATTTGAGCAGAGGGTTAAGATGTGATGTTCTAGAAGTTTCTTTCAGTCTGTATTGTTCGTTTGATTCTTTGAACTCTAAAGTTAAATAGCTTTTGTCACTAATCTATAGCTTGACCGTTTATGATCTATTTTGAAGTGTGTGTAGGGAGTGTTGGAAATGCATAGTAACTCCAAGGCTCCAGAAGTTACCCCTTTGAAGATAACTTCAAAGGTAACTGACTCTTGAAGCAGAGCTGCATGGCTGCAGGGTATGTGCTGTGATAGGCTGTGCAGTGTAGAAGCTTTGTCACTGGTTTTGCTGAGTAAACTGTCAGAGCAGAAAGTAGTGAACTGCACTAGAATAGGAAAGAGACATCCTAATCAGCAGAACTAACTTTGGTGTAAAGATTCTATAGGAGACAAATGAGTAAACCCAGGGAGCAGCAATGGTCTTTATACAAGCATTGGAAAATACATGGCTCTTCCTATAGCTGAGAACTAATGGAGTTCCCAGGAGTTTTAATCAAGCTTTTCAAAGCACAGCTCACTGTGTGGGGTAAGCAGTGAAACCACAAGAGTAATGTAATTGTACTTCATTGCATTTTCGGGAGTCTGATGCTTCATCACCTTTTACCTTATGTAAAAATTCAGAGTGCATTTCCTTGTTAATTTGCACATCACATGAGTCTACGCAAGCATTACATAATAATTTCTGTCCCCTCCTTCATATATTCCCATTTATGTTCGTATTGGTGCATGAATGGCAACCTTTTTCTTACAGTTGAAATACATTTTTATTGCCTTAACTGGTATTTGAGTCATAAGAGATAGTTCTGTCACTGTGTGATTATTATTATTATTTCATTATGTGCTATTTTTTGATTCATGTTTTCTGTACTGGCTATTAACCTTTTTTGCATTAATTTAAATAATTTTAAATAATAGTCAAAATGCAGTAATCCATTTCTTCCCCTTTCTAAGCAGGGGAAGGTTGCTTGCTAGGTCTTTTTTTCTTATATTTCAGAATGAGATTCCTCACATTTCAGTAGATAATCATTCCACATATAAGCTATTTGTAGCCCTCGAGTAAAATGCAACTCAACCTCTGTAGCATTTAGGAAGTAAAGATGTAGACAGCAATTCACTTCAAACTCCTAAAAGGTTTTCTAGAGAGTCTCTCTGCCCAAGAGCTGTGATTTCAGGGCTGCTCAAAGGCCTTTCTGGCTGGGTCCAAAAATGGTAAATTGAGATGACTGCCTTCATTGTACAGTGGTTCTCTTGAGTTTGGCAGGTTTTTCACTTGTTAATAGTTGTCACCTGAAATACAGTCCTTTTTTAAAAGTCCTTTCTCCTAGAGCAGCAACAGAGCTTTTGTAAAATAATTGCTTTGTTGTTCTTCTTGCTGCTTGCCTGACTTCTTTGAGAAAAAGAAGGGAGAAAGGAGGAATTGGGGGCTTTTTGAAGAACTTGGCATATCCTTGATTTCCTCCCAAAGTGAGATTTGCCAAACAACACAATTTAGATAGCAGTCTTAAGTTCTACACCAGCCTCGATACAATTGGTGAGTTATTCTGCCCAGTTAAGCCCCTTCTTATTGAGACTTCAGGGAACAGCTACAGCCCTTCATGAGGACAGGATGATTTAAAAACCATTACTTCTATTGATCAAATTTGCTCTAAACTAAATGTCTAAATGTGCAAGTTGTATTTGTTTTCACCTCTGTGGCTGAACAGACAACTTTTGGTTTCCCCTTGGAGTTCAGAAACCCAGAGCCTGTCAGCTTGAAAGCTGGCTGGGTTATAGGTTTTATCTTTTAAGATCTCTGGGCAAATTTCCTCACTGAACCCAGCACAATATTGACAGTGAATGATGTTTGAACAAGTTTGTTCTCAAGTATATTCAACTTACGTGCAGTGTCACTGCAGCAAATTATTTGTGGGGAAGACTAATGATCAGTGAGCTTGTATCTTGAATATTGTTGAGCAAAGTAGAAATCATTCAACTCCTGGATGTAAGCATTAGTGACAGAACTTTTGGTTTTTTTAAACTGCCCTAAATTAGGCAGCTGTCAGAAGACAAAATTCCTGTTATTGGTTAGTTGCTTCATAAGGCTTGTGCCAGGCAACTACTTCTGCCGTTACAGGGGATAGCCATATCTGATTCTCACCTCTTTGGGAGCAAAACTTAAATACTCTCCCTCCATCCCTTTCACGTAAAAATAGTGTCTTCAGATGTAGTTTCCCAAGAGCCTTTGTCGAATGTGGCTAAGGCTATCTTCCTGCAAGGCACTGATGAACTGAGGGACATTTTTTCCTGCCATCTCCTCCTTCCCCCTGTAAATATTGGATGGTTATTTATTGGGAGAAACTCCTTTGGAAACGCAGAAGAACCATCTCAAAATTCTGGGAGAACAGAGGGCAAAAAAGAGTTAAAAAAAGCTCATTTTTCACAGCAGCAGACTTTACAGATATGACTAAATGTGATGTGCAAGTTTGCAAGGAGTAAATGTAATTTTATATTGTAAGTTTATTAAAACTAAGACAATTTGGATTCATCAAATAATGAAAGAGATACAGTTAACAGTAATTGTGGTTTGACTGTTTACCTTGGGCTGGTTAGAAAGTTTGGTTCCTCATCCTGTTTTCCTGACTCTTGTGTCTGTATTAAAGTTCATGTCAATCAAATATTGATGGTAGATTTAATTGAAGTATTTGTACATATTTGTAATCTCACTGTCAGTTTTTCATTCTGATTCATACCTACCTAGCAAACGTTCTTTAAAAGTTGGGTACCATCTTTTTGTTATTAGGAAGAAGCACTGCATGCTTTCATTCAGCCTGAGATCCTTGATGGCCCAAATCAGTACTTCTGTGAACGGTGTAAGAAGAAATGTGATGCACGGAAGGTAAAACCTCTCCAAATCCCTTGCAAAAGTTAGTTTTGGTAAACACCAATCCTGATAAGGAGAGCATAACCTTGTCTTTGCTTCCTTCAGGGTCTGCGGTTCTTGCATTTTCCGTATCTGCTGACGTTGCAGCTGAAGAGGTTTGACTTCGACTACACCACTATGCATAGAATTAAACTCAATGATCGCATGACTTTTCCTGAGGAGTTAGACATGAGTGTCTTCATTGATGTGGAAGATGAGGTAAAGCTGTCCATGTGGATTTTTTTTCTTTTTACACTGCAAAGGAAGTGTGTTCTCTAGTCACTATATGGTTTCCATAAAGAAGCTGTTTCAGATTTCTTACACCTTCACTCCAGTGTTTCAAAGACTGAGTCGCAGGGCTTCTGTGTATCCTGCAAATGCAGAATGGAACGTTTTTCTGAAACCTGTGTTTTAATCTGTGTTGGTCATAAGAGCTGATGTAAAGTTTCAAGACTCTGAATGCTGAAGTGAGTCCAGAAATCATTAGTGATGAATTCCCTCCTTCTGAATCATAATGTAGTGTATACTGTAGAAATGAGATTTTTAAAATTTTATATGGAATATGCTGGTAACAAATATAATCTTGCCAAGTATGAAACCTGCTACTTACCATTCAGTTGCACACAAACCCCAGAAATACTGGTCAAAGAGGTGGACTGAAGACACCAAGCGAAACGAGTCTGTTCTTAGTGCTGAATTAGTCTCTAGGTTTTTGAGGAATTTCATTCTTTTGCAGATTGGAATTTTTTCATTTCACTAACAATTATTTCTTGTTCCATGTAACTTTAAATATTTTATAATGTTAGTATGTATGTCTTATTTTTAAGAAGTCTCCTCAGACTGAGAGTTGCACTGATAGTGGAGCTGAAAATGAAGGCAGTTGTCACAGTGATCAGATGAGCAATGATTTTTCTAATGATGATGGAGTCGATGAAGGAATCTGCCTTGAAAGCAATAGTGCAGCAGAAAGAATTTCTAAAGCTGGCAGTGAAAAGGTATGTTTAAAAACTGCTGTATTGAGTTAGATCCAGATGGAGCTATTTTCTTCATAACACCTCACATGATACTGTTTTGGAATTGTGATAGAAAGTGTTGATTGCACACCCGTGTGCCACCAAACCTCTTGTTTGAACAGTGTTGCACAGCTCTGAGTCTTTCTCTGTTTCCTGTTCTGCCCCTGTAAAGGGGTGGGTTTGTTAGGGCTATGGGTGGGCAAGAGCCTGGAAGAGGGACATAGCTGGGACAGCTGACCTGAATTGACTGGACAGATACTCCATGCCATATTCCCTGCTGTGTGGCATCATGCTGAGCAGTAAAAACCAGAGCCTTTCCAAAATAGCTGTTGCCCAGAGGCTTGTCTGGGCATTGGCCTGCTGGCAGGGGCATGCTGAGTAATACCTTTGTATCACTGCACTATTATTTTCTTTTTTCCTATTTCCTTACTTATTAAAGTGTCATTGTCTCCAACCACAAGTTTTCTCACTTTTGCTCTGCTGATGCTCTCCACCATCCCCCCTGAGGGGAGGAGGGAGTGGCTGGCTCAAGGGGTGCTTAGTTGATGGCCAGGATAAACCCACCACAAATGTAAATGATAAAAATATAATTAATTTAGATATTGGGAGTGGGCTGAAAAGTCAGGAGTGTGTGTTTGCTTTAGTGTCAGTTTTTATCATTTGAACAAAAGGAAAGAATTTAACTGCTTTGGAGGTCACCTGAGAATAAAGTTCTTCCCAGCTTGTCAGACTGAGAATTCCCAGATAACTTGTTTGGGCAGCAGACCCTCAAACTGAAGACTGTTTTGTCTCGTGAGCAGTGTTTTTTTTCTTTGAGCTGTCAAATGCCTACCAGATTTAGCTTCAAAAGCATCTTGCAGCTTAGTAGGAGAAGACTGGAAAGTTTTGATCAGTTGAACAGATGATGTTCAGTGAACTCATCTGTAACTTGTCTAATAGCTTTTATTCAGACTTTATAGGAAGCTATTTGGCTTCAACTGTTACTTTCATAAATATTTAAAGACTGACTTGCATTTTAATTTCACATCTGTTCTTGTTTATATTTACCTTAAAGCATTTGAGAGGGTTTTTCAATATATGTTATGAATACTGTCAATCTTGAAAAAAACAAAAAAAATTAATTCCAGTCCCTTGACTGGAACAAGAACTGAATATTGTAATGTGTCTATAATGCAAAAGGCATGTCCTAGTATTGACAGTAGCTTTGAGCAATTATTTCATACTGTTTGTTCTCAAGCAAACAAGCTGTCAAGCCATCATGTCATTAGCTTTTGGGTTTGGATGTCTTAGTAGTGGTTGCAGGATATGCTAAGAATTTACAAAGCATTCCCTCTGTATACCCTAAAACTATTCTTGCAACACTTGTGAGTCAGTGTTGTTCAGTTTTATTTTTTAAATTTGTATGAAACACTGAAGGCGTGTCCTTAGTGCCTTGTATTTCCATCCATTTTATCTATGAAAAAAAAAGTTTAACAGCATCTTCAGAGTGGTCATTAATTGCTGTTACACAGACCCACTTTGTAGCATCCAGCTGTTTACACACTTTGGGTTCCTGTAGTTGTTTTTAAACTGTGGAAAATGAGGAACAGCTTTGCTTTACTTGATATATGTCACCCGTTTTTCTTCTCTCCACAGAGTTCTTTACTGTATGAGCTCTTTTCTGTCATGGTTCATTCTGGAAGTGCTGCTGGTGGCCACTATTATGCCTGTATAAAATCTTTTAGTGATGACCAGTGGTACAGCTTTAATGATCAGCATGTTAGCAAGGTAAAAATAGTATATTATCTTTTATATTCATAAATGAACATACACTTCTGTTTTGTGTTTTCTCACTTACATATAATGAAACTGGCTTATATGCAGGTATTTCAAGCATTTTCTGTTTTATCTTCTTACCCTTAGGTCCTGCCATGTACATATGTCTCACTCATTAGTTTTACTACTTTCTAGAGGGAGTTTTTTATTCATGTATCTATGTGTTTTTGTGTGGTGGGGGGAGAAGTGTTTCTTCTTGATGGTGAAGGATGGAGGTTCATAAAGAAGCCTTTATTCATGCACAGACTAGGCTGCATGTGGAATTTTGCCTTCTGTAGATGTGAAGAACACTTCTTGCTTAAAGAAGTGTATTTGTAGATCTGCTACAACAAGGGAACTGTGCTTTTAAACTTATCCTGCTCATGCAGGTGTTACATGTGTCCATAGATAACTATTGCAATCAAGAATCTGTGTATTGTTTCTCAAAGTTTCTACTTTAAAAAATAAAAAGTATGTTTGCAGCCATTGAACAGTGAGGAGGCAGTTCACTTTGAAACAGTTTTTTTAGCAGTCAGCAAATAAGCAGAAATATTTTTAAAAAATAAGAATTCTTACTATTGTGTGTTAAATGTGTAGTGCCATTTTTTCTAATGAAAAGAAATGCATCTCAATTAGTGCAAGTTTCTCAAATAATCACTAAGTTGAGTTGGATTTTTGGTGTTTTTTTCAGATAACTCAGGAAGACATTAAGAAAACATACGGTGGATCTTCTGGAAGCAGAGGCTATTATTCCAGTGCTTTTGCTAGGTTGGTTGTACTGTAATATTGCCTTCCTTTCTGGTAGCATTTTAGTGTAATCGGATAATGGCCAAGATACATGTGCTTAACATGTTAGTGTAAAATTAATAGCAGATACTTCAGGCAGTTTTAAGAAGTACCCTGACTGCTGTTTTGGATCATTAAAATAATGTGCTATATATTTTTTTAAATCCCATTTGTTTAGTGTATTGTTAAGATATATATGACATGGTTCCTTACTGAAGGAAAAAGCAGCTTCTGAAGCCAGTATTTTCTCGTGTCTGATAAATTCATATATCATTTTCTCCACCAGCTCCACAAATGCATACATGCTGATATATAGACTGAAGGATCCAACAAGAAATGCAAGTAAGTTAGACAACTGTATTGGCAAAAGTTGATTTTTTTAAACTTGAGTATTACATGTTCTGATTTTGTTTCTCTTTATGAAACAGAATGTCATAAAGTACACTAATCTGCATGCAGTGCAGTATTTATTTTATCACAGGATAGATGATATCTTGAGACTTTCATTATCAAGTAATTCACTTTCCTGGATGGGATTTGCCTTTATTATGAAAACAGGATCCCATGCTGTCATCAGTCTTAGTGTATTTCTTTGCAACAACAACGCTCCCCGTACTGATACTAGAATACTAAGATGCTACTAGCATTTTCTTGTGTTACTGATGTATAATTAGGGGGAATAAAAGGCTGACTTCAGTTTAATTTAAATAATAAAAACCAGAACAGCACATGGTATAGTGGGAGATTTGGGTGGATGGAGAAGAGAGGGGGGGAAGACAAGAAAGGTAACTATTAAATATATCTATAATGCCTGAGGGATTGCCCACCATGGAAAAATGGATTTTTTAAAACTATTCTTTGTTTTTCCTGACAGAGTTTCTGGAGGCACATGAGTATCCAGAGCACATTAAACAATTGGTACAGAAGGAGAGAGAATTGGAAGAGCAAGAAAAGAGGCAACGTGAAATTGAGCGCAACACTTGCAAGGTGAGCATTTCTGGTGAATGGAGTAACACTGCACTGCCAGTAAGAAATGTTTCTACAGGAAACAGAGTTTTTTTACTACAAGACAAGGACTCTTTTGTGATAAATGTGTATAAACAGTTCTTTTAAATGAGTTGTACACCTATTGGAAACATGTACACAGTGAGGGCATCTGTTAGAGGTATTTACCAAAGATTTTTGCTGAGTTTGTGTCTTCCATGTGAATTTGAACAGGTCTTAAAACCAAAACAATCTAGTTAATCTGGCATCACTTGATTTCAGCAAAATTAGTTCCAAAGAGTATATAATGCTGCATGTTAGATGTTTTGTACTGTTAAATCTTTTCAGATTGGAGCCCCCTACTTTGTGAAATGGTGTTCCTTAAACTAATTTTAAAGTCATTTGACAGAAAGAGGAGAATTTTTTCCAGCCATAGATTCAGTAGTAACAAACCAAGTGGGACCTCAGTGACTTCCAGTCATGGCAGTCAGCTGCTCTGTCTATGAATCCAGTGATTGTTTTATGGGGAAGTTCTCTGTCATTGCAAAATGTGTAATCCTTTGTATGAAAAGGAATTTCACATTAGTTGTTCATATGTGCATTTTGTTGTGGAGGGTTTGCTCACTGCCTGTGGTTGCAAGATGGTTTGGTTATAGATATTGTACCCTAACTTGCAAAAAGATTCAGATATACATATACACCTCATGTGCCTTTGGTATTTTTTATCTGCAGTTATGTAACCAGCTGAAAGGAATCTGTCCTAAAGCTGAAGTAGAACTAAAGATGTATTTTATGTTAGATAAATGTTTGAGTATGGAGTTGTAAACTTAAATGTGCTCTAATACGAAAAGCATTTGCAAATGCCTTCATGATCATTTTTCTTCCTTTTGTATTTCCTAGATTAAATTGTTCTGCATGCATCCCACAAAACAAATAATGATAGAGAACAAATTGGAGGTTCATAAGGACAGGACACTGAAGGAAGCTGTGGAAATAGCTTACAAGGTATGCTGTGCATTACAAGATGGTTTCATTGTTAGATGGATTTTTCTACTGTTGTGTATCTTAAGTTTTTTAGTTTCTCATGCTGTGGGAGTGTTTGGGAGGACATGGCTGTGAGTGTTTATTGTTGGGGGTTGGTTTTGAGGAGGTTTTGTGTCATGGTTGTTGGGTTTTTGGGGGTTTTTTTGTTGGTTTTTTTTTTAAAGGTGTTCTAGTTGGGCATTATTGTACGAGTTTTCTGTCAGTAACCATCAGATGATTTATGATTGGAATGATGAAGCCTCCCCTTTTAAAAGGCAGTATGTTCTAAATATCCTTATTTTAAAATCAGACAGTGAGAACTGCTGTAAGACTGAAATATTTCTTCTTACAATTAAAAAAATAAAGTCACTAATAAACCATTATTAAATGTTTGGGGGTTTTTGTGTGTGCATGTTTTAGCTGATGGATTTAGAAGAGGCTGTTCCTTTGGATTGCTGTCGTCTTGTCAAATATGATGAGTTTCATGACTACTTGGAACGATCTTATGAAGGAGAAGAGGATACACCAATGGGTTTATTACTGGGAGGTGTCAAATCAACATACATGTTTGACTTACTACTGGAAACAAGAAGACCTGACCAAGTTTTCCAGTGCTATAAACCTGGTGGTAAGGCCTGTAATTACGTATAGACAGGGATAGACTAAAATCAGATGTTCTGCGATGGCAGAAACAAAACTGGTAAAACATAGAGCTTCAATATGATGTGTCAAAGAGGAAAAACTTTGTTGTGCTGAATTTTACAAAGTCAGTATTCAGAACCGCATTCTGTGCTGTGTTGCTAACTTGTTTCTGATGGAAGCAGATCTAAGGTATATTAAAATTTGTCAAATTGGAACTTTTTTTTTGCATTACTTTGATTGGACAATTTAATTGTGAAATTGGACTGCATTTCAAGTTCCTAGTATTTGTATGTATTTAGTGCAACCCTTTAAGCAGTATTTTGGACAAGCATTTGTGTGTTTTGTTTGCCTGTTGAATTTTCTCTTTGTATATTTGTGATACTTCCTTCTTCCTGTCCCCTGCAGAGGTCATGGTAAAGGTTCACGTAGTCGACCTGAAGACTGAATCTGTTGCTCCTCCGATAAGTGTACGAGCTTATTTGAATCAAACAGTTTTGGAGTTTAAACAGCTCATTTCAAAGGTAATTTACAGTCATTAAAGACTTGTATTAGCGAGTTTCCATTCATATTGGCTGTGAAATATGTCATAATTTAAATATCTAAAATGAGACCCTGCACCCTTTGCAGATCATACTGAGAGTCACGTCCACTAGCGTTAAGTTAGAGCTGAGCTTGCATGTCTGCTCACTCCTGCTAAGAGCAGCAGTTGGCATCCTGCTTCCATCCTGAGTTCTCCCCGGCTTTCTGCACGACCTTAACTCCTGTCTGGCCATATTAGCTTACTCAATCATAACTTCTGTAGGAAGGCTGAAGAGCTGAGCTCGTTTTCCTTTTGGTTAGTAACCTGAACAACCTCACTGAGTGTCCAGCCAATGACAGAACTAGTGAGCCGTTACTGTATAACTGAACCAACATGTTTATTTCCCCGATTGACTTCAGTAATTGAAACTTAATATCCAAAGCTGTCCATGTTCTCCTCAAAATCTCTCCTTTTCATCCCTGCAGCTAGTTGTTAGTAAGATGCAGATTATTGTTTGCATGGTCTTAAACCGTGGGATGTTACTGCTTCTGTTGAATTGGAAGACAGGCATTATGCTTGCTTAGTTCTGTGTAAAATATTTCAGTAGTTGGTGTAACTTCATAATAGCTGTTATACAACATGATTCCAGCATTTTGAATTCAGTTGAATTAAGACTTAAATGAAAACTCTGTAAAACCTGATGCTTGAGAATATTTATTATTTTCTGTTGGTTCATACACTGCTCATTAATGATTTGCCAGTTCTCTGCAAAGCCAAGCCATTTTAGCCTTTTGGAAAAACTAACGTTTGCTGTATATCAAAGGGTGGAGGAAAAGCACTGAGACTGAAGAGGTTTGAGAGATTCCCCCTCAAGTTGTCTCCTGCAATTTTATACGTTCATAAACAAACCTTCTCCTTTCCCTGTGGGTAATCTCTAAGAAAGGAATACTTGTTTCAGTATTTGAAGCTACAAAGCTGCGCATGTTACCTCAGTTACCATGTCTTGTTTTAGGCCACGCACCTGCCCGCTGAGACAATGCGTGTCGTGTTGGAA
Organism: Campylorhamphus procurvoides; assembly: GCA_013396655.1. Taxonomy (NCBI): domain Eukaryota; kingdom Metazoa; phylum Chordata; class Aves; order Passeriformes; family Dendrocolaptidae; genus Campylorhamphus; species Campylorhamphus procurvoides. The sequence goes on from WBMV01000084.1 coordinate 878,967, forward strand.
CGTTGCTACAATGACCTGCGTCTCCTGAACGTTTCCAGCAAAACACTGAAAGCTGAAGGCTTTTTCAGAAGCAACAAGGTACCTGCTCTGGTTTTTAAATGGTTTCTTTTGCATGGATTTGTAGATTTGCCTGTTGTGTTGTAAAAAGCATGGATGTCTGTATAGAATTGATAATGAGTAACCATCATGTATTTTGCTGTGTACTGTGTGGGGTTTTATGTGCCCAGTACTGTGGTGCTGATGGATACTGTAGGCTATATATGAAACCAGGTGTACCTAAGAGAGTAGACTGAGAATCTGGTTGTTAATCAGTGGCTCAAATGATGATGAGGTTAACAGCCTTATGAAGACTGTTAACAGACAACCATTCGTAGGGAGCAAAGATTGATGTATTGCTATGAAACTTACCTGATTAGTTTTCTAAACTTTCTGATCAACTGTACCTGCTCTCAGTATTAAACTTCTTTTTAAAAAAACGTCAAAACTAAAATTAAGGTTTTGGTGGGGTTTTGTCTTCAATTCAGTAATTTTCACTATGCAGATTCCCCCTAGAAAATTTGTATTATTTTTTTTTAAAGACTTCTAATAACTATTTCCAATAATAGTTGTGCAATGCATTCAGAAAGAGTAACTTAGTACTCAAATAACTTCAACATTTTAAATTTATACGTTGACATTTTTATTTCAGTGGTAATAACACATCTTTTAGCACATTTAGCATGTCCTCTCTAAAGATTAAACTCAGTATCAAGTCTTCTTGATGAATAAAGATTAGTGAAGGCTTTGGCTTATAGATGAGCAAAACAATAGCATTGACTTATTATTCAGTTATTTCAAACCCATTCACATTGTCACTAGAACACAGAGCCCTTTGACAAAGGGAAAAGGGGTGTTTCATTTGTACTCTTGCTTATCCATGTATACAGTTAAAAATTTCCTATGATGCTCTACTAGTAAATACAGACAGACAGTGTACTGGAGTTATGGGGCTCTTTGCTGCCAGAACTAGTGCTACTGTACAGGTGAAGGGTGCCCATGAGGGGATCTGTGAATATGCTGCTGAACATAAGCACCCACTGCAGCTGGTCACTCTGGTCACAGCTCGCTGCAGTCTTCACGGGCTTATGAAAAAAAGGAAAAGTGAAATCATTATACAACAAACTCCTTAGTCTGTTTCTAAGAGTGTATTTTAACTTAATTCTCAAAGGTGATGTTTCTTGATGACATTATTTCTGATATGTGTTCCGTCCTGTCTGTTGGCTACTGTTGCCTTTATTTAAAATGCCACTATGTGATAAAACACTGTTATTTTGTGTTCCAGGTATTTATTGAAAGCTCAGAGTCTTTAGATCGTCACGTGACGTATACAGATTCTCATCTATGGAAACTTCTGGATCGCCACGCAAACACGATCAGACTGTATGTTTCATTGCCAGAGCAAGCACCTGGATCCCAGCTGAGACGAGCAATTTATCAGAAGTCTAGTGGAGGTACAGGCAACTTAGATGAAGCCTGTGAAAGAATTAAAGGACCTGTAGGTAATATGAAATCTGTAGAGGCAATTCTGGAAGAAAGCACCGAAAAACTTAAAAGCTTGTCACTGCAGCAGCAGCAGCAGCAGGAGGGAGATAACGGAGACAGCAGCAAAAGCACAGAAGCCAGTGACTTTGAAAACATTGAATCACCTTTAAATGAAATAGATTCCTCAGCATCAGCAGAAAACAGAGAACTTGAAAACCAAATTCAGATTTCTGATCCAGAAAATCTCCATTCAGAGGAACGGTCGGATTCAGATGTAAATAATGACAGGAGTACAAGTTCGGTGGACAGTGACATCCTCAGCTCCAGTCACAGCAGTGACACCTTATGCAACGTGGACAATGCCCCACTTCCCTTGGCTAATGGACTTGATTCTCACAGTATCACAAGCAGTAGGCGATCAAAAGCAAATCAGGGGAAGAAGGAGACCTGGGACACTGCAGAAGAAGATTCTGGCACAGATAGTGAGTACGATGAAAGTGGCAAGAGCAGAGGAGAAGCACAGTATATGTACTTTAAGTCAGAACCCTACACTGCAGATGAAGGCTCGGGAGAAGGGCAAAAATGTACGTATTCCTTTTTAAATGCCTTAAAGTAATGCAGTGTTTATTACTATTTAATTTATATGCTGGTTTAAAATAAGGACAATACTGAAAAACTTGACTATAATATCAAAGCTAACAAAAGTGGAAAGATGGGATGAAGTGTCATGTTCAGTAAAAATCTATTCTAATTTTGATCTTGTAATAAGTCATAACGTACTTGAACAGTGAACATACTTGAACAGGGTCTTTCTTTTTTAAGAAAATGAACATCTTTACAGGTATTGAAAGTGGTCTCTGGAGAGCAAGCTGTGTTGTCTTCCAGCGGAAGAAACATGAATGCAGCAGCAGGTGCAACAACCTGTTTTCAGAATGCATTTATTTACTGTGGTTAACAGAGCAATAAATTCTGTTACCATTTAGAGTAACAAACCTGAAAAGTCGTAGTCATTTGACTGTAAAGAAAGTTCAAATACACTTGGTATTGCCAATTTAATTCAGTGGACCATGGCTTTTCATTGGTTGAGGTACAGTAGGTACACGGAAGTGTAAGGCTGACATGAAATGTCCAAACAAGTTCAGTATGAGAGCCTAAGCAGTATATAATTGTCATAAAAATAAATCATTTAAACAATGCCCTGTGCCTGCATGTGTTTTATAACTAACAGGATAATAACTATAAATATTTTGAAAGGCACAAGTTTTCCTGTCAGTCCAGAAATCCTGATGTAACAATAGACAAAGAGTAAAGTTACTTCTGCTGAATTTATTTTTTTTTTGCAAACAAACATTAAAGTTTTTAAAACCACAGAGAAAGTAATTTACATCTACTCAAATTTTTAAAGATTATTCCCTTAGCTTAGAATGATCTTCATGGCTAATTGTGAACTGCTTTAATTTTTCCCTATTTTGTATTGGTAGGGCTAGTTGGATTCAGGAATTATTTTTTGCAGTAATTTTGGCTTTTTCATAATACACTGTATAAATTATTATCCTGAGGGGAAAGCTTTTATGTATTTTTAATGTAACAACATGAACAGATTTATAATTCAAATAATTTATTTGTCCAGTTAAATATTCTGAATAGCAATTTGTTTGTTCTAGAGAGTCATGACATATAATTCTTGCATACTTTGTAGTGTAGTACAGGTTGTGTGTATTAAGAAACAGTTTCTAAAGATGAACTATTCCCTTTACTTTTCAGAATGTCATATCACTGCAGTGGCTTTTTCCTTAAGTACAAAATTATTCCAGGAAAAAGTCCCTTAATCTAGACTTGACCTTGCCTTGTGATACCCTGTGGCCTTCCAGAGCACACAATTAACCTAATTTTTTAATCCTGAAAACCAGGAGGTTAAAAAAGGGATTGGGTGGCATGTGCTTGGCCAGTCCCAACAGCAGAGCTCTTCTGTCCCTCCCTTGAGGCAGGGGGCGTCTGTAGGAGGATTATCTGTATTCAGACTTCTCAGTACTGTTTTGCTGCTGGTGATAACTGTGGCTGTACAGAAATCATGGAAGAGTTGGGGTTTTTTGGTAGCAAGGTGTTTCATGCCATTTGTATCCTGGTTTTTGGTCAGGGCTGATGGTGCATGTTGACAAAAGAATTACACTGTCGGCCTTCAAGCAACATTTGGAGCCTTTTGTTGGAGTTCCATCTTCTCACTTCAAAGTCTTTAGAGTCTATGCCAGCAATCAAGAGTTTGAGAGCGTTCGGCTGAACGAGACACTTTCGTCATTTTCTGATGACAACAAGGTTAGTCAGAAGTTATTTTGAGTCATTAAACATGTATCGGTACAACATAGATAAACTTAACATAAGCTACAACTTTTGTTAACTTGCCAGATGAAGTAATTACTTTGGTCTTGGTAGTGCATTACAAAATATAATTGTGATTTTGATACCAGTTCTAAGAGATACTCCTTTTGCCTTCTAGATAACTATTAGACTTGGAAGAGCCCTCAAGAAGGGTGAATACAGAGTCAAAGTCTATCAACTCTTGGTAAATGAGCCTGAGGTAAGGTACTGAATATTTCAAAATATTACTGTGTGCCCTGGCCAAGGTTTTTCTGTGAAATCTTGGGAAAAAATGAAAGTCCTTTTCTCTGCATTTCCCTGCAAGCTTTCCTGGATTTAAAAAGGAGTTTGAGGTTATTGCTGTTTACGCTGTTCCAAGTAAACACTTGGAATGTGATCCACTCTCTGATGTCTTTATTTCTACAGTCCAAATGCAGGGCAAATGAATTGTGTCTTTGTTTCCCTTAAATGCATGACAGTCACGTAGCATTCTTTCCAGAGAAGAAACTGGTTTTGCTCATGGTTGTGGTTTTCAGTAACGTTGGACTGATCTAATTTGTCTCATTGATGTGCTGCAGATAGTGCCTGTCAGAATGGTCACCTGGGTAACAGTCCCTTCTGTGTAAGACAAGCCTGAAACAAAAATGCCTCTCTTGCAATAATGCAGCTCACTAGCTTGTGACATCCTTTGGGACATGAAAAGTATAGAAATGATGTCACTGTAGAGATTGCAGTCTTTAAAAGTTGACTTTGCACTTTAATTTTATTTAAATTAATTCATTGCCTGCCTTCTTTATGACAAGCATTCTACGGGTCGTTCTGCCAGGTGGATGGGACTGGTCACAAAGCATAAACAGGCAAATTACATTTTTGTGTCCAAAGAATGTTGTCTTTTATCTCTTTCTGTTTATGTTTGCAGCCATGCAAGTTTCTGCTGGATGCAGTTTTTGCTAAAGGAATGACTGTGCGACAGTCCAAAGAAGAGCTGCTTCCTCAGCTTCGAGAACAATGTGGCCTAGACTTGACAATTGACAGGTAAAAAGACTGCAATTGGTTGAAGTTACCTCATTAAGTATTACTTTTAAATGTGTTTTGATTATTTTTTTCCCCTCTCGTGGAGAGAAAGCAATGAAAGAAGCAGGAATAAGTTACTGTGATCTTCGCAGCAGTTTGTGAATTCAGCAATTCTTGGCCTTCATCTCATGCAGCAGGAATTCTATAGGAAATAATATTTACAAAGAATTGCCTGTGTGCAACATGTCTGCAGCTTTAGATCTGATAAGTTATATTCTCTCAAAGGTTGATTTCCTTCAGAAAGGAGAACATTAAGTAAATCAATTCATAAAAAAGCCACCTGCTCTCTAGATGCAGGCCCAGCTTGGATTACTGCAGCAAACTGCTCCTGCAGCATCACAGTGTGTGTGTGCAGCACTGAGCTGTCTTCCCTTTGCCATAACTGGGTAATCCCTAATTAAGAAACTGCTTTCTTCCTTTAAATCCCTACACATTGCTTGCACTGAACAGGCAGAACACAGGTTTGTTTTCCCTGTGTTTATGAATGATTCAGCACTAAGCCAGTAGTGATACCCTGCTGTCAGGACTATTTCAGAATGTGAGACTTTTGCCTGATAAACCCAAACCTTGCATTAATGAGTTGGGTTCCAGTTTTGTCAGAAAATACCCATTTGTGTTCCCTGGTGGTGCTAAGTGCTTATGAGGAGATAGAAACTCAAGTGTTTTCTTTGTGATGTATTTATAGGTTTCGCCTACGAAAGAAAACCTGGAAGAATCCAGGCACTGTGTTTCTGGATTACCATGTCTATGAAGAAGATATCAATATTTCAAGCAATTGGGAGGTCTTCTTAGAAATACTTGATGGTAATGATCCAGTGTCAAGAGAAAGAGGGTTTTTTCTTTATAGGACATTGAAAAATACACTTTTCCTTTTTTAAAGGCTATTGCTAACATTTTAATGGAAGTAAAATCAGGGAAAAAAAGAATGCAAAAAGAATTAAGAATAGTAAAAGCTCTGCATGAAGCTGGGGGTGATTGAGCAAGTGCAGATTTCCTGTGGCTGTGTGTGCTAAAGGCCTAACAGCAGTACTTTGGTAACTGTGCTCAATTCTAGTGTTTTTAATTTGTAACAAGCAGTGTGTCAATGCAAGTAGCAAAGCTTGAAATGCACATGGGAGATTCAGGAGGCCTGTAGATTCCTGTGGAGATATGTATCAGCTCACACTGCAATTAAAACTTTGGTTTTAAATATTTCTTGATTAGATTTAGATCTGTTTCTGCAGTGAGTAGGTCTTGGAGATATAACTTTACACCACTGCAGCCTCCCTAGTTTATAGACATGCCAAATTGGAGATTACAGGATTTCCAGTGTTCTGTAAGAGTTTATATAACTGTTTGGCTCTGCCCAGAAGGTGCTACTTTAATCCAGTTGTAGCAATGCAGCTTGATCCCACTGTATTCTGTGGAACTTGAGATGTACCACAGACAGCAGGGACTTTGTTCTTCTAACAGTGTCAAGGCAACTGTAAGTCAGGGTTTGCATCACTGTTGCTTTCACTTCAGCTGAAGAACTCAGGCAGGTAAAGAAATGCAACTTAGAATAATCTGCAGTTAAGTTTCTTAGCATAATAGATTCACATCACACTGTTGCAGACATATTTAAATCAGTTATTCTCTGGCTCTGAAGAAAATTTGTGTAGTTGCTTCAGACTTGCAGTAAATGCCAAGCAGCACTAGGTGACTGTATTTTCGCTTCAGACAATGGGTTAGTGTTGAAAGAGGGCACAAATATAGTCAAGGCAAACTGCAGAAGGTATTTAGGTAGAAGCCTGAAGAGCTAGTTTCATGCAAAACAAGCATGTAAGGATAGACAAATGTTTAAGCCACAAGTTGCGCATGCTAAATTATAAAATTATAGACTAATTAAAAATAAAAATAAAATCAGCCCTTGGATATCACTTCAGCTTATCAAATTGTAATATGAACAGTATTACTCTGTCAGCCAGAGAGCTCTGGTATTGAAACTGATACAAAAAGGCTGGAGGCAGCACATACTAAAACTCTGGAAAGATGGTGGGTGTAAAGCAGATTTTAATAACAACTGTGGAGTTAGTGTGGGAAATTGAAAAGCAGGGAAAGCTGATTTTGGTAAAGGAAGTGAAGCACATGAATAAATACCGGATTGCTGAGGAAGCCTCATGCAAATGCCAGACCTGGAGGTCAGCCTCTGGTTAGGTGGGTAGATAGATATAAGGTGGATATGGAGAACCCAGCTGGGTATGATGGAAAACTGTGCCCTAAAGATGAGCTAATGTCATGGTTTCTAGGACATTCTGCCTATGAAAAATCTTTTGAAATGAGCTCGTAGCTAAATTTTAGTTCCTTCCCCCTCCCCTTTTTTTCAAGTAAGCTGCTTGCAGCACACTTACAGTGTTACTTTGTGTATGTATCTGTAGGGCAGTCTTTTCGTATGAGAGAGTGTTTAAGCTATGGCAAACCCCTAGCTTGAAACAGGGTATTTTGTGCTGTTAATACAATAAAATTCTTTTTCTTTACTAGGAGTAGAAAAGATGAAATCCATGTCACAACTTGCTGTTTTATCGAGACGATGGAGGCCATCAGAGATGAAACTAGATTCTTTCCAGGAAGTAGTACTAGAAAGCAGCAGTGTCGAGGAATTAAAAGAGAAGGTAAAATGTGCAACATGATCAAAGTTTCTTGAGGTGACCAAGAGCCTTATTGATGTCCTCTATTGGGAAATACAAAGATGTCGTAGCTACAAAAATCTTGTTGCTTGGTGATTTTTTTTTTTCCTCCAGGAACCAATAACCTATCCCATCCTATTACCAAACCCACATGAATTATCAGCTTTACTTCCTAATTTCACATAATGGTGTGTTGTGAAATTATTCAGGTGAATGCACACAAGAAAACTCATATCTTGAAGTTTAAGCAGCCTAATATTACTTGTGTCCCTTATCCTTGAAAAACATATGTGAAAGAAAAGCTCAGCTATTGTGACTTCGTGTTTTTTCAAGCCAGTGTTTTATTATTCCAAACCTATTGGTATGTTCATATTTGAATTTGAGAGCTGTTGCTCAGGGGTGCTGTTCCTGTATCAAATAGCTTGAACTGTTTTTTGTTTGAAAGCATCACGGCTGGGGTATGGTTTGGTTTTACTTAAGGCTGGGTCCCTCTAACAGGTAAGCAGACCTGCACCATCCTAGCAGAAATCTAGAGTAGGAGTGCCTCATATTAAGGCTATGAATCACAGGCTTCCACTCTCAGAGAAATGTTGCTCTCTGTGGCAATATCCAGATGTTAGCAGGCCACCGTGGATGTTGAGGGCAGCAAAAGGGCTGGTACCAGGGGACACTGAGCATTGGTAAGTGAGGAGAGGTTAGTGTGTGTACACAGGTAAAGCTATGGATGCTTTCTTGTACTCTTCAGGCAGAAATGAACCTCAGGTTCTTGCATACAGTCAAGATTTCCTCACTTTCTGAAGAAAAGAGTTGGTTGTGCTTGTTCCCTTGTCTTAAGAATTTTTGTGCAGGGAACAATCTTAGCAGCATTTGCTCCAAGAGGGCTTATTCACTTTACTCTTACCAATAATGAGACATTTGGATGTGACACATGTACTAAGAGATGTGTTCAGCCAGTTTCCTTTTTCAGACAAAGTTTCTTAGCAAGTGCAAGGCTAATACATTTCAGAGTTTGTCTGGCTTTTGTCAGCATTTTTTTATTTCTGCTGGTTTCCTGCTGAGGGCTGACTGATAAACATGAGGCAGTTGGTCTCTTTGTATCTTGGAACTTGGACGTTATTAATTGTTTTTATGAACTTTTTTGTCTCCCCTTCAGTATTAAGAGAAGTGTGATGAAATGCTATCACAGCAAGCGTCACTTGTGACACACACTGGTAACTTCAGAAATGGGGAAAATGTGTACCTTGTCACTGTAATTTTGTACTGATGCTTTGGATCATTGGAGGACTTTCAGATATTTGAATTGACTTCTAGATCTGGCAGTCTATTGACTTCATGTGGACACTGGTGTAATGTTTTGGAATTGTATTAAATCCACCATTTTTCTTCATTTTACAGCTGAGTGAAATAAGTGGAATACCCTTAGAAAACATAGAATTTGCAAAGGTAAGCGAGATTCTGGCTATTTTTACTTTTCAATGGCACAGATATGTGATTATGAGTTTTATTGTATTCACTAAGTAACTGCTTTTTTTCAGGGTAGAGGAACCTTTCCATGTGACATTTCCATACTAGAGATTCACCAAGACTTGGACTGGAATCCTAAAGTATCTACATTGAATGTCTGGCCTCTGTACATTTGTGATGATGGTGCAGTAATATTTTATAGGTAATGTATTTCATTACATTGTAGTAAACCATGCAGAAAAAGCTGTATGTAAGATTTAAGGGGTGATGTAATCGACAGGAACATAAAATACTCTTCTGTTACCTTAAAGAGGGTTTAAAACATTCCCCTGAAATGTTTGTGCTCCTCAGCTTCCTAAAATCCTATTAATTAAGAAAACAAGCACTGCACTCTTTTACTCAATCTTACCTCCCAAACTACTGAAAATACTTTGTTGAATGCAAAACTATTTGCTAGGCTTGAGTGTGCATGTGGATTTAATCTCTTAAAATAACCCTGTGGAGTTTGCGAATATCTTGCTCTCTGTTTTGGGGAGCAAGGACTTTATTTTCTGAGTTTATTCCTTTGAGAAATTACTATGGCTTCTTTGGAAAAAAGGATAAAAATCCTGCTAAGGTGAAACACATTGATCAGCTGGTGGCAGTAGCCCAGAGGCAGGATTTGAGGACTGAGAGCCTGAATATTGTCATTCCTGCTAAACTTTCTGGGTGGGGCAACCTCATGGACACGTTGCTTCTGTGGGGTTTTTCATAAGTGCTTGTGAGTTGGGGAAACAACTGGATGAAACAGCTGGATAGTCTGGATGAAAATTATTTGGGGGAACATCTGGTAGCTTCTAGTAGGGGCTGGCTGACACGCTGCTTCCAGCTGTTGGCACTGTGGCTAGATACAGAGCAGAGCCATAGTTGTCTATGAAGAACAAGAGTTACGGAGGTGGAGGAGTATGGGCTTGTTTCTCCCCCTGGGTGAATGTGTCTGCTGGAAAAGCAGGTTTAGACAGTTTGTGAGTTTCTGCAGGAGGAGGAAACAATCCCTAAGAAGCATTATGTTTAGTTGTGGTTTTAGTAAGTTACTTCAAGTGAAAAAAGATGCAGGCATCTAATTATGGTTACTGTATTGATGTGAATTCTAATGTATGTTTACATTTCAGGGATAAAACTGAAGAATTAATGGAATTAACAGATGAGCAAAGAAATGAACTGATGAAAAAAGAAAGCAGCAGACTCCAGAAAACTGGACACCGGGTAACCTACTCTCCCCGTAAAGAAAAAGCACTAAAAATTTATCTGGATGGAGCACCAAATAAAGATTTGACTCAAGACTGATACTTGCTATAGCATTTTCCCTGGGGAATTTTTTTTGTTTCCAATCAAAAGGTTCACTACTCGTGTGTAGTGCCACTGGGGCAGGACATTGATTAGGTGTAAAGCGCTGACACCAGCAGCGGCCGGGCGGGGAGCGCCGGCAGCGCAGGGCCCCGCTGGGTCACTGCTGGACTTGGAATCATGTTGTGCACTATAGTCAAATGTACTGTAAAGCTAAAAGGGATGTGCAAATAAAAGATTAGAACTCAAAAGTGGGCGGGGAGGGAAACGAGTGGACATTTTTTGAGGACAGTGTGCACATAGTAGCTAGTGAAACTAGCCTCAAACAGGATACTCATAGCTTAATAATAAAAGCTGTGCAAAGGCCATGAAAGAATCCTCTTCTCTGTTTGTTTCACTGATACACGCATTACCTCATCAGAGAGTCTGGAGTCAATGTTAACATGTGGGTTCTAGACAAGCGGCAGCAAAGGGCCCGGGATGGAAGTGCTGCAAGTGTAAGGTTTTAGACCATTCTTCCATAGAGCAGGGGGTCTGAGAGGTGTCTGCAGAGCTGCCAGCAGGCGCTGTTTGTTTGCAGAAGTGCTGTTGTAAGGTAAACTGGGGTTTTTCATAGGCTACGGGAGCCGACAGCAGCTCTAGTATATTGCGTTCGATGTGTAAATAAAATTTGCCCTATCCATTTACCAGAACTGCAGTTCAGCTACTTACCATGCTATTTCTTTTCACATATCAACATTCATTGTGTACATTTGGAAGTATAGTTGCCTATTTAAATTGTATTCATTTTATGTTTGATGATGCTGGGTACTTTAGGGTTGTACTTCCCCTTGTTAATGAACTTTTTGTTTTGTTCCGCTACTTTTTGTACATTTTGGTTTTAAGACTATTACAAGTTTGCATCTTCTCCACCCACTGAAAGTCAGTTTATTATTCCCAGAGTTGATTCCATAGCTGTATGTAGTCAAATATTGGGGCAACCTCTAACACCTCAACGTACAAACGTAGTAGTTCAGGCTGTGGTGCAAAGACTGATGCAGTCAACATGATTTCATTGCAAAGCCTAGGAACAGCAATTTTTTGCTTCAGTCCATAAAGATCAATAGAGAACAATTCTCCATAGTTTTTGGGAAAAAACACCTAATTTATAACAATCAAAAGATTTTGGTAAACTTTTTCATGCCAGATGCTGTTTACAACAATGAACATGCCAATAAAACATTTGTTCATTCTGTTGTGTTATTTTAATCATTAAATGCTGTGGTTTTTATTTAAAAAATTATGGAATTATTTCATGGCCATACAGACTTCCCCAGGGCAGTGCTGAAATTGTAAGGCTGTGTGTTTGTGTGTATGTGCATACCCCTCCATGTACAAAGTGTTAGAGGAAGTGGTTTATAGCTTGTCTGCTGCTCTTCAAGTTCTCACCCATTTTTTTCTTCAGCTGAGTTTCCTTTTCCAGAACTGCATTTCTCACCAGTGAAACTTCCAAGTTCCCAATACAACTGACAGCTAATTTCTGCTCCAGGAGGGAAAAAGATGTTCAATAACTGAACCTTCAGTTCTTCGTTGCATGTTGGCCCACAGCAACCTAAAAATCCTGAGGAATCTGGCAGCTGGAGAACCAGGCACTGCACAGATGGTCTCCCTCATTCTTCCTCTTCTCTTTGTCCTGTGCTGCACCTTGTCCAACACAAGTGAGGTGGAAGTGTAGGCAAAGGGAGCAGAAAACATCATTAAATTACCCTTTACCAGGTGCTGCTAAGGATCCTTGGAGCTTTTGGAAGAGAGAAAAAAATCACCTATCAAATGGATCATGAATTTTCCTCAAACTCAATACATTTTTGGAGAGGCAAAAATCTAGAGATGAGAATTGGGGATTGCAGCACCAAGGACCTGAAGGGGGAGTAATACTATCATTAAGAGGGCAGTATTTTCAGACAATTACTGCTCTCTTGAATATGTTTTAAAACATTTAATTCCTTCTCTTTGTATAGATGGGTTGTCTCTAAAGCAGAGTAATTTTATTAGGGGTAGAAAGGACAGATGCAGTGAATTAACTCTGAGAGCAGGTGCCTGGGTGTATGTGTTGGTGTGAGAATTGGGTGTAGAAGCCTTAAACTAAAAGTCAGACTGTTCTGATGAAATATCCCCCTGTTCATAATGGTAATGGTTATTAATTCTGGTACCCAAGGAATTTGGTGGAAAGATTTCATGGAGCAGAAGCGGTGAAAGATGTGCAGGCTGGGAGCAGCACAGTCTTACATCTGCTCCTGTTGGTGCCCTACTGTTCCAAATCAGAGAGAAGCAGTAGGGATTATTTAGGAAGAAGTGCCATGAAAAGTTACTTTGCTGGAACGCCATGTCATGTATTCCCATGTGCAATAACATGGTGAAATCTATAACCCAGCAAACCACGTTTGGGAGCTGGGGAGTTTGGTGGGTCAGATTTTACTCTTGACTTGCTATTGATTTCTTAAATCCATGATCTCCTAGGATGGTCACGATTAGCTCATCTTGTCACATGTGCAGATTTATGTCTATGAAGTATATTAAAAGCATAAACCACTCCTCAAAGGTTTTTCTCTGGGTGTAAGAAGCCATTTCAGTTGTCTTTACTGGTAAACAGAAGTAAGGAATTGATGTTCACGCAGGTGATGATGGAATGTAGCCAACAGATCCTTAAACAACATCACCCAAGAAGGAATGCCTGTGCAGTGCAGAGTGCTGCTGTGACACCCACAATCTGTGTTGCAGCTTCACTGATCCTATTTTCTAAAGTAGAAAATAATAAATCCCTTCAAATCAATGGCTACAACAGTTCAAAAGGAGATGGTTCTTACTCTAGAAAAATTAAAAAATTCCAAACATACGTATTCAAAACTCACCTCTATAGTTACTAATAACTTAAAATTATTTATGCTTCTATGATTTTTTTAATGAATACAAATACTAATAATTTTATTTCTGATGTACATGGGGAAAGTACTAATCCAGAAGAAACACCGAGATGGTTCTCATTTGACAGAAGGTTTGGTCCAAGGATTGCATGAATTCAACAGTAATTGGAACATGCAGGTTTGGTGCACAGAGAAGGATGTTTGTTGAAGACCTTGTTTATTGCACTTCTATCCAGCAGTGTGTGTTTAGGGTTTATATAAGCAAAACACTAGACAAAAAATTTCTAGAAATAACTAACTAAACTTCCTGGTGCTGGGACTTCAAACTTCATCTCCCAAAACCAGGTCCTGAGCCGAGTCAGGCTCAGGCTTCAAACCTGCTTGGTCCTCCAGACTTTCTAATTCTCTACGCACTTCCTGAATGACACTGCTTTCTTCATAATCCGACAGAATATCTCTGGGGATTAAGCTGAGAAATGGCATCTCATCCATGCCTAGGGGATCTTCCTTTTCATTGTTCCGGGTCTCGTTGGCAGACAGTTCACACACAGATGTCGTGCTGTGGCTGTTGGAAAAGAGAGACAGGTCTGGTCAGACAGTACATCATTTTGTGTCCTGCAAGTTTATACAATTTCCTCCTCAAGTGAAAACATGTTAAAGGCCTAACAGATGTACCCTAGCTGATTTTCATAAAGATCTGGGTTTTTACAGGCTTGACAGCTGATGAGTTAAAGATGAGATTTCCACACACAGAGCTAGAACGGATCCTAACAGCAAAAAGTGTTTGTTCCCGGGACACAGGATGGTGGTGGCCCTGAGCACAGCCTGGCCCTTCTGCAGGCACTGAGGGTGACCAGACCTTGCTGTTCATGTTGTAGAACAACCTGATTGTGGTGCCTCTGCTGTTTCCCTGCACTGCAAGGGATGGAACTGGGCTACAGGTCCCTGGGACAGTGCAAGGTGAGCACTACTTGTGCCAGGTACCCCTCGGCAGCTGCTGAAAGCTGCACCCTCTTCCAGTGGAAACAAAGCACAAATGAACAAGAGATGTTCCTGAACCTTGTTTTGTGTGTATTTTGAATTCTTTTGCTCCCTAGGAGTTTTAAGACTTCCATTTGTGCACAGACTATTCCTGTATTCTCTTAGATATAATCTGCTAGTTTCAGTGTTTATCACTCATTGGTAATATCAGCCAAGGGCCCATTTCAAGCAGAGATGAGCTGTTTCTTGTAATAAAAAAATGTTACAGGATCTTAAAATTCAGATTAAAAGTTCTTGTCACTATAGGTGGACAGTTCAGTTATATTTCACATACTAAGTAATTCCTGTGTTTCTATATCCCCATCTGAAATGCCTTCCTTCTAACTAGAGATGACATTTGCTGACAGACCTTCCCTGAGGTTAATGGCACATTAACTAAAATTTTGGTGCTGAAAGAATGGGATCAACTCTGCTTGCTTCCTTAGGTGACATTTATGAAACAAAATGTTACCCAATTCCTTTTCATGCATGAAAAAATGTAGAAGGAGTTGAACACAGAAGAGAGAAATATTAATCTCCATCTCTATCCCAGCTATGCTGTCTTGTTGGAAGTTAATATGGTGCTGGTGGTGTAGGAGCAGACTTGGAAAATTTCATAGAAAACATGTAAGTGTTCTAAAAATTATTTTAGTGCAAAACTGAAATGATCTCGCTTTCTCCCAATAAAACTGCTGATTATGCAAATAACTGTCCTTTTAAAGGCTATGAAAGGCACGATCTATGAGAAGTTTTAACTACAAGCAGAAAACAGAGCAGCCTGCTTCCTGTTCCATGAAACTTGAGGATAGGGAAGAAGTCTGCACAGTGTGAAGGGTTTCAAGTCTGAGAGAAGACCATAAGTTAGCTGTAGGGAAACTGGCTCCTTGGGCCTTCGTTTGAAACCGAGGGGATGTGCAAACAAAGACTTATTTTTTTTCTTTGATGCCCCTCTGTAAAGCTGATCAGTAGCACAGGAAATACTGCATGAATTAAAATATCTTTAATGTGCCTTATGTATGAAAGCAAAACATCTAACAGAAGCCCAGTCTAACAAAGGAAGTTGGTGGACAAAGAACTGTATGCAGAGAATTAGAATAATACATCTCAACAGCTGTTAGTACTGACCAATTAAAAAAGGCAGTAACAGCCTGATTAACTCACAGACTTAATTCACACCAGCTTCATGTGTTGCCAAACTCAATTAGGCACATTTGTGTGGGACAAAGCAGAAAGTTTCAAAGCTACTGATGAGAGAAGTTATCAAAACATTTTCTAGCGAGGCAGACCCTGCAAGCTGTGTAGCCATTGACCACAGAAACACACCCCTCACCCCTTCACCTCTGAGGCTGGCAGATCAAGCCACTTGCACAAGGGCACTGCTCCAGGACTCCATCGGGCTCCAGGTCCCAGGTGATGAGGTTGAGAAGTCTGTTTGAAGGATGGTGGCAGGGCTCCCCTTCCTCAGGCAAGGGCGTGCACACGGGGAACAGCAGCTCTGCGTGCCAAAGGAAACCCAGTTTAGGAGTGGATTTAGCTGCCTGCTAAACTGAGATGGCCTCACCTCTCAGTCTGTGTGCATGAGATAAAAAGACAGGCTCAACCTCTTTGTAAGGCCCTTACAAATAAGGGAGCCATAACTTAATGGTTTTTCCACTAGGTGGGAGTAAGACATTTGAAGTTCATGCTTAATGAGCAAGATCAACTCCTGCTCTTCCCAAAGAGAGCTGCTCTCAGGACAGCAGTACTGCACAACTCCATCCCCTGGAGATTCAAGAGACTGCTCTAAACCCAAGAAAACACTACAGTGAATGCTTTGCAACGCATAGCATTAATGTTTAAAATCTGAATAGAGAAATACCTCTATATTTTAGGACTCTGTGACTTTTCCTGTTTCTTTGCAGAGGTTACAAATAAATAGAGTGATTGTTCAGAGACCAAACAATGACCTTACAAGAACTACAACTCATTTAATTTATTATAGTAATACTGCTATACATAAAGCTGTCTGATGGCATTTGGGGCTTGGCACCCTTATTTCTGCACAGGGGTGAATTTCAACTTCTGTAAGAAATTATTTTAGAAGGCCACATCCTTTGGGTTTCCTGATGCTAGTAACTTTCAGTGTCAGTCTGGAATTCCAAGTTCCAGATGTTCCTATCCAGCCTCCCTTCCTCCTCTTGTCTTAATTTACCTCATATGGCAGAATAAAATATGAGAGGAATTCAAAAATTAAACTTTTAAAATGGACTTGGTCAAAATACACATATATTGTGTGTACACACAGACACATATGGTTCAATATGTATGGCCTATCAGTTCCCAATTTCAAAAGAGATTACATATTAAGCAGCAAATACTCCACAGTTTACTGCAGTTTTATATTAGGGCGATCTTGTCCAGTATCTAGTGATGGAGAAAGGCCTTGAAGTTAGGCATGCCTAACCTGAAAAACCTTGCTAAAGCAGACAACTATAGAGAATAAACATTGATTGATATTAATCAGTAGCTCTATTTTAAGTTCTAATAAGTGTATTCTATCAATTTTCATTAATATTCTTATCTATTGATTTATATATATATTTAAAAATAGATTTTTTCCCTCTATAACTGCATACCTATTGTTCCCTCCTGAGTTACAGGTTTGTACTAAATTTCTAGTCATGATCTAACTCAAATTAGTGTGAATGACTCACACAGCTGAAAGAATCCATCATGAAGACACAGCTTGTTCAGATCCCATAAGAAATTGGGGCTACAGAAGCAGTAAAACCCTCTCAGCAGAGCAGCCCAGTGCTATTAACACCAATGGGATGCATATTGCTGATTTACTCATCTCTGCAGCATAAGCAGATTCAGAGTCCTGCATGGTGAAAGTAATAGCTGTGTATTAAAAGTGCTCTTTTTTGTCTGTTTTCAGAATCAGAGTGCAAAGAAATCTCTGACAGAGCTTGGCAAAACCTGTAAATGCGCTAGGCAGAACCTGATGAAGGGAGAAAAAACTGTTCCAACCAAAACTTGTTGAAACCAAATTTAATTAACATTGAAGGTCCACCATGTAATAGTCAAAATTAACATGGAAAAGCTGAGCATCTCTTTTGTTGTCCTGAAATGCCCTGGCAGCCTGATCCACGAGCAAGCTGAGAGTTAGACAGGCAACCCAACTATCAATGAAGGTACAAGGTCACATCTTGCTCATAGCAGAGCCAGGAAGAAAGCTAGAGGAGTATCTACCTGGTGTAGGGAGATGGTTGGAATTGTGTCCTGTCACTACAAAATAAGGGTGAACTATGAAATATGCACTGAGGGACAGTATATAGTGGGGAAATTGGAACCTAATCAGACAGGATTTGGGATTCATTTCAGGCCTGAGACCTTCTCCTCCTGTCCTCCCTTCTGTAAATCAAGTTTCACATTCCCATGTGGACTGACAACTTAATCTGGGACATCGTTCCTCACTGTCTCTTGGCTGTCTGGTCAGTGTTGCACAGCGTGGTGCCCTGGAAGTCTCACAGAAAACTCAGAGTATGAAATGTCTCTGTAGTCTGATAGTCTGCTTGCTGATAGGAAAGAGAAGCCACTTTCAGTAATCTCATAATTTCTTCTGTATATTTTTAATTCTCTTGTTTGTGCTCTATTGGGTGAAAATTTGACACAGAGCTCTTCTACTTTTAAATGTGTAAGATTCGCCTTTAGAAACGTAAGTTTCTGAGCTTCTTGTGCTGGTCTCATCTCTAGTATGCAACAGGCTTTTCTTTCACCACTGTGCCCCCCTATCAGACTGTTTCTCCTAATTCTATCACAGTTTTACAATGAAGTTACCACGGTGCATTCCACAGCCCCAGGGAGAATGACCTATTGATTCTGTAGAGATTTAACCACTTCCCCTGGGCAAAAGAGCTAAATATTAATGCTCCTGTATTGTGAAAAGCATAGGATAAGCCCCTCTGTACCTTTGTGAAAAGCACAGCACATTCCAGGGTTGCAGTCCTGTTGGTTCTCACAAATGGTGCCGTTCTCTCCTTTTGAAGTGGATTTCCTGCACTCCCCCCAAACGCAAAGCTGGTCTCCACAGCACTCAACATCCCGTGTGCAGGGCTTGCAAATGGACAAAGCACGTGAGCAAACTGCCACCTCACTAGTTTTATATATCACAGACAGGTAAACACAGCATTAACCCTGGTCCTGAAGACAGCTGCATGGATGTGCCTTCAATATACATATGTCATATTCCCACTGTTTAAACAGAACTGCTTAGGTTCTCAGTTTAAGCATACAGAGAACTTTTTGCCAGACAGGAACCTCCACAGTACAGTAACAGCACTGCTTCTACACTAACACACTACAAGAGCTAAATTCTTATTTTAGCATTCACATGAAAATTAATCAGCAGCCAGAAATCCTATGGTGTGATACGGATTTCACAGAATCACAGAATGGTTTGGGTTGGAAGGGGTCATAAAGGTCCCTGGGCAGGAACACCTTTCCCTAGACCAGGTTGCTCAGAGCCCCATCCAGCCTGGCCTTGGACACTGCCAGGGATGGGGCAGCCACAGCTTCTCTGGGCAACCTGTGCCAGGGCCTGCCCACCCTCACAGCCAGGAATTTCTTCCTACTATCCAGTCTAAACCTGCCCTCTCTCAGTTTGAAACCATTCCCCCTTGTTCTCTCACTACCTGCCCTGTAAAAAGTCCCTCTCCAGCTCTCCTGTAGCCCCTCTAGGTACTGGAAGACTGCTCTAAGTTCTCCCTGGAGCCTTCTCTTCTGCAATCAAGGGAAATAAAAATTCATACGTGAAACATTATCAGTGGAAAACATTACTAATTTTTTCCACTGTTAAAATACAGTCAGGAATTTACTATTTGTTCAGAAGGATTGTTTTCAAAGAGCATAGCAAAAAAAAAAACTTACCAAAATCCATTTGCAGTTTTAATAAGAACCAGATCTCACTGGTAACCAAGAATCTTTGAAAAATCTCTCTGAACATCAGCAATGCAAATGTCTAGCTAATGATAGGTTTGTATGACAACTGCCCCAGTGTTTCAACTATACCCACTGAATAAATCAACCTAATAAAAAAAGGTGTCTCACTTTGTTCCTTTTTTTAGGTAGTTTGATTAACATCTTAGAGATTCCTAGCAGGTCACTGCTTTGGCAGCTTTTTCCTGTCTGTGTTAAGCCCTGTCTGGGCAGCCATACAAAATCTGAATTTCTTTTCCAGTGGATCCCACAGAAACTGCTTCCCACAGGGCAAGGAGCAGGATTGCACTGGTACTATTAAGACCTGCTAATTAAGGAGAAAAATGCTTTATAATTGTGGGGGTTCTAGGCCAGGGAACTGATTCCACCTCCTTCAGTCTGAGCTCACTTTAGAACAGAAGGGTATCTGGCACCCCATTTTTGCTTTCTTTACCCTACAAGTGTTCTACTGAGGACTGCAAAGAAAAGGTGGCGAGGGGCATAGGTGTAGATATCCCATTCTTGATTTTGAATTATTCCATGTTATCATGAAAGATTATCAGTCTAACATTTTCTAAAATACAAGGAAAAAGCTTTCTTAACAACACATGGGCATATTTTCAGGACTGGAGTTTAAGCAAGCACCAGTCCACTGAAGTCAGTAGAGCTCCCTGAAGTTATTGAAGCATGTAAATCATTTCAGGAACAGCCTGGTGCTTTTAGATTATAACAATCCTATTGATTACATGATTTACAGCAACACTTAGCTGCTTGCACACTGGACTGTCTGCAAATGCTTTGAGGAATAAATCTGTGTTACAAGAGGCCATCAGCAGAACTCAGGTGAAAAGGGACAGACACATGAAAGGTCTTTTTCAACAAACTGCTTCTACACTGGATTTTGACCATAGAAAAAGCCTAAACTTCTCAAGGCATCTGTCCCTTACAGAAGAGAATCCAATCATAGCCACTACCAAAACCACTTATCCTCTAGCTCAAAAGACAGGAGTTGACTGCTTCCTGAGTTTCACAGATTCAAATAATGCCATGTACAGTACCCAGTGCAGTACAGCACTGTACAATTGTCAGTGAAGGGCAGAGGGCAGGCTGCTGCAATTCCCTTTGTGAACCCACCGACTGTCAGCTGGGCTTCAGGAGCTGCCACAGCATCTCCTCTGCATCTACCCCACTGGCAGCCTGCAGTGTGTTAGTCTGCACTGTCCTCAAGCCACCCAACAAGCCTGAGCCAGGAGGAGCTTAGGGCAGATTCTGGAGCATATATGACAACAGAAACCTTAAACCTTAGGTTTGCTAACAGGCAGAAAAACCCCACAAACGCTACACACCCATTTTTTACTCTCATGCCGAAAGATTTGCATCTTCTTTTCTACCAATTTTGACCTGTGGACATTTACAACAATCACTTACTGAGTTTCTAAAGATCACATAAAATCACATCTCATTCAGGACTTACTGTGTGTTGGGTTTTACAGAGCTGACATTTGTATTCAAAGGTGGAGAACTGGCAGTATTTCCCTGTTTCACAGTCTTCATCGATGATACACTCCTGAAGAAAAGCATAAAGGTGTAATTTGCCACTGTGGGATAGAAATCCATATCTCTTCTTGAAATCCCAGAAGCTCTTTATTGATTATATTCCTTACTTGGGAACCAAGGGAAAAAGCTTGCTTTGATTCTTCATACAACCACAGTCCTGCAACAGACCAATGCCATCTCCCTGGCTTATCTAAATACTCTGGCCTCAAATTCACTTTTTCTATACACACTAAAACCAGCAACCTCGAGAAAAGAAATTAGCTAGTTCTGTAGCTTTTTGTGCTTTTGTTGATTGAGGCCTTTTTGGGGGGAGCACTGAAGACATTTGTATTAAATCTGTCATACTTTTATTTGAGTACTGCTGTGATTTATTACTTGTTGGTTGTTTTGTTCACCTGAGGGGGTAAGACTGAAGGAAAGAGGCTACACTACAGCAGCCAGGAGTATCCATACGCTCTGTGGGAGACCATTCTGCACCATCTTTCTTGATCCCAGGCCAGGTAGCTTTATGCTGTCCTCCCTCCTCTTCCCCAGCAATATCAGTGCCAACATCAGAAACTCCCCAGCATGTTTGGCTTCACTAACCCTGCAAGGACCTCCCTAAGGGAGAAGGGGAATGTATTTCCTTTTCTTTTAACTGTTCCTCTGCTCCCCTTTGCAAGGGGCACACGAATTCTTCTCAGGCAGCCTTTGCAGTGCCTGAGTGTTTTGGTCAGCAATGACCTCTATACTGAAAAATGCAATGCTTCCTTCTACAGGACTGGGAACATTCAGCATCCCTGGGACTCCATGGTAGCAGTGGTCCCACTGCACAGCCACTACACAAGCACTGTGGAAGAGAGAGCTCCCCTTCCATTCCTGCTGCATAAGCTGGTCACAAATTCTCCCCAGAACACAGTTCTGCAGGGATGGCAGTGAGGATAATACAGGGGGGAAGTGTATCTTTTGTGCACCCCTCATGTGTCTGGTTCACAGGGAGCACCTGTTTTCTCCCCCCATCTGAAGGTTACCTCCTCAAAATTGTGTCATTAACCCTGTACTCTGAAATTTTTTGTTGTGGGTTTTTTTTCAGACTGGAAGTAATTTAGTCAATAGAAAATAAATCATAGCACTGTTCTGAGTCACCTCCATCACTGCTTTGTACCATCATAAGGTCAATGCTACCTTTTTGCTATTAGTCAAGAAGGAAAGGAAAGGAAAGAAAGGGAAAAAGGAGGGGAAAGGGAAGGAAATTACACAAAAATCTCAGAATCCTCTGCAGTAACCACTTGACTGCTCTTTGGCAGGTATTAATCTCATTTGCTGGACAGATCAACTGTCATCTGTGCAACCTTTATTGCAAGTTTCTACTAAACTCCTCATTTTCTTCAGATCTTCTCCAGATTAAACCTTAAGGAGGCCATGCAAGGCAAGGCTGCTCTGCATGAACAGCAAGGCCTTTTCTAAGTTACCCATTTTGGCCACCTGAGATGCTTTTTCCAGCAGTTTGATTACCCAGAACATAGAACAGGAGCCAAACACAGTCCAGGGCCTGATTCTTTTCAAGTCAATGACTGGATATTCAGGTTTAAAATTCAGAAGCAGCCATTTTAAGATATTTTAAGAAATTAGTATCACCAGGTTTACACTGCAATGAATTACCATAATGTTTTCAACTCCATCATTCCAGTACTGTGTGTGTTCTGCCTTTTTGCTTTTCTGTTGCTACATAATCACAGTTGGGTCAAAATCCAAATATCCAAATGTTAGATGGTATGTTGGAATTCTTGTGGTTCCCAGTGAGCAGTCAGCCACTTCTCTTCAGCAGCCATGCTTTTTTAGGCCACTCTCCTGCCTATAGCTTTGTCAGTTTCTATTCTGAATCCCTCTGTATAAACCATACTCAGAATAGACTATACTCTTTCATTCCTGTTCCATGCACTTTCAGGCAAACAGCCAGGTCTCACTGTAGTCAGTTTTTCCAACTGTCCCTCTCCACAAATTCTTGCCACAATTGTTTTTAAACTCATGGAATAACTCTCTCCTACCTCTAAAACCACCTAACACTGAAGTTGCAATTCTCCAGTCGCTGCTTTCCCCTAAATAATGAGTCCCACATCAAAAAACTTCTTTTTCCTCTGTTACTGAATTGTATCCCATCAGTTCAGACTTCCAGTTTTATGAGGGTTTCCAGTTGGGGAAAAATCCCTGCATGGTTTTCTTTCCTGGCATGGAAAAGGCTTCCTTTCACATGCTCTTTGTGAAATTTTGTGCCACACTTCAACATCCTTCACCCAGCTATTATAATCCATAGTCAGAACTCAGTAATGCTTACATGCAGATGTGTAACCATGTATGCTTTATTTCTTTATTTCTTATTTTTATTTATTAATTGGGCCACAGACTTTTTATAATCCAGCTACCCTGAGATATAACAGTTGCTGGACAGGCAGAAAATCTGAACATCTTTATCAGCTGCAAAAGATACTGAAGAATCCATTTTTTTCTGGAATTCTGCAAACCAAATTTCTCAGAATACCTTGCCTTTGCAGGAGCAACTGCGGAGAGGGGTGTGCTGGCTTCTGACATGCAATAGGTCATACAAGCTGAGCAGATACCTCAGATACAGACAGAATTAGCTACACTGATAACATCCATTTCCATGTTATTTAATGTTGCAGCAAAGGAATGTTCTGTTTGAGAAGTGCTAGCAGGACTGCCTATTCATTAATGGATATCCTAGGACCCATAAACAACAGAGGCCAGGACAGAGTACCTGTAAGGACATAGCATCCTGTGGACTCCTAATATTGTACTCTGCAATGAATATCCTGCAAGTCCTGGAAGCAATTTGGGGGTTAGGATCTGTTCCAGAACCAAGGGGGNAAAAACCCAATGAAAAACTGAAACTCACGGAAAAAGTTCCTTGTATTATAAGACTGCTACAACAACTGCTACTGACAACCTTCAGGTTTCTTGGCTTTGGCAGATTATGCCTAGCTATCACTTGCTTTCCTAAAGAATGGTTAGTGTCCACATCTGAGGATAAAAAAGTGACTGATGTTAGTGATAGTCAAGTATGGCAGGAGCACAGCTCTCAGAGAAATGAAACAGATGGTGCAGGACTGTACAGGTCAGAGCTGGTGTGACAAGTTTTGACACCAGTACCTTCCTAGGGGCTTTATGTTCACATATCCATTCTGGAAAGGCAGAGAAGAAAAAAGTTTTCTTTCAGTGTGATGTGTCAATCTCCACTCTCCAGCCCCTTGGCCTGGAAGGTACTACAGGGTAATCTGGCAGGCTGTACTGACTGGTGGATTGTGGCCCACTGTGGTGTGGACCACACTATCCTCTGCTCATAGGGCAAATAAGGATAAAGAAAAAAGAAGAAAAAAAATTCTCAGTTCAAGTTATGAAAGCAGAACTACACAGAGTTAACCTATTTTCACACAGAAAGCCACTTTCTTGGGCAGTGTTCATCTGATTTCTGTATCTCACTATGGTAGTATTTGTAATACTCTGTGTTGCTGGTGATACAGTATGTCCTGAAATCATCCTCGTTTTGCTTTGCATTTTTAATCCTTAATTAAAACCCTAAGAGTAGACTGGAAAATACACTCAAGTCTATTCTGGTACTGTCTGACTCTCAAAATGTAATCATTGATTTTAAATTCAAAGCTGACATTTAATTTGTCTATTCCCTCTCCTCACTTGCACTCACCCCACCTCCACATTCTCAAAAAGTCCTTCTTCAAAGATAACTTTAAACAACTCCCTTCACTAGTTGTATCTACAGCCAATATTTGTCAAGGACAGGCAAACAAGTGTCTGGAATGAGCTTTCCTTCTGGGCTCTTTACACTTCAGCTTAGAACTCAAGAAAGCAGAGGGACTCCACAGCAGTTCTTTGCCAAGGTCACTGCTCTGACACGGGAACAATAAGTGGGATTCCAGTAGGAGACCCACCTTTCCCATCCTTGTTTAAGCTACATACCCCAGTTTGCTGGCTTATTGTGATCCAGCTGCAGTTTGTGCCTACAAACTTTTTGAATGAGCTGAAGGGGAGGCAGGATTTTTTTCTGTACAACTGGTAAGCCAAAACAGTCATACTAAAGTGTGCATTCCTAGCCCTCTGTGGATTTCAAGTTCCCAAGCCATGAAGTACAGAGGCAAAATTCAGTGATTTCAGAGAGGTGAGGAAGTTTTGTCAGCAAGTTCACGGGCCAATGCTACAAAAGCAGTCGGTGGGACAATTAGAAAATGATTTTTAGTAACAACCTTAGAAATGCATGAGAGCACCTCTCACAGTCTACAAAAACTTCTCTGAACAAAAAGCCCCTTTACACGTTTATTAAAAGCTCCTGATACAAGGCAATTCCCTTTTAAAAAACCTGTACCTCAAACAAAAATGTGTTAACCTCCCTAAACAGTAGCTACAGATCCTTCCCAAACAATGCCAGAGCTCACCTGGTGGTACCTGTGAGACAATAATTTCAGCCCTACCTGAAGTGCTTCGGCAAAACCATTGCTCGTGTTAGAATTGGCATTTCTTAGCCTTTGGCACTTCTAAGAGTTAACATTTATTTCTGTGTTTACATATCCCCCTCTAGGTTTTAATTTCTACAAGTTGTTTGGCACAGGGCTGGTGTCCCATTACTGCAGCAGATGGCAAAAACTGCTGAGTAGTAAGGAAAAAAAAAAGCACAAAACCTGTTTTATGTCCTACATGCATTAGAAAAATGGCAGAATTACACAGAATGGAATATTATTTTATGGAAACTACTATGTTAATTTGAATTGCAGTAGCATTCCAGTTCCTAATCTCTTCGTTGTCTAGACAGGGCACATAATGCATTCGTCTTTAATGAGATATGAATTAATTTGCCTTGGAATACCTCAAAACCTCTGTAATACTTTCCAGCAGTGCAAACCTCTTACTGCTGTCCTGCCAAGTACACTGAACTCATAAAATTGAGAACTACGGTTAAAAGAAAGGTAGTAAAAAGAAGAGGCATGAGCTGCAAACTACAATATGGGTCACATCTCAGTGCTGTGTGGGAAAATCAGACATTTGGGTGGCTGTTCAATGGGAATGTGATTTCTGAGCTCAAAGTTAATAAATACGAAAACACAAGTGACTACCCTGGCTTTGCCTTTAACTTCTCCACAGAGCTAATCTCACTTGACTCCTTTTCCCCTGCTTCCCACAAACATTTTAATTGGAAAAACTTTATTTCTGGCTCTGCACATGACTCAATATAAATGGATGCAAAATACATCTACGTGACATAACTGAAGGTGGCCTAAAGGCACTCGAGCTTGGCTTTAGCCAAAAGCAACATAGCTATGTTAGCCTTAGCATGCTGTCAAAAAGCCAAGGGAATTAACTGAGGCAGGCTGTGGTCACCCAATAAATTGCTCACCATCAAAGCTAATGTAAGAACTGCATCCCTTGCTACACCATCTGCTTATTCTCCCCACACATACAGTGATCCTGTCACTGATCAGACTCTTCAGGCAGTCAGTGTTCAATGGCAAAAAAGATGTAAGTAAAATGTCATCTTATCCAAAGCTGACAAATGCTCCAAATAATGAGGAAAATGGTGCCCAGATGCTCTATCAGATGATGTTTTGTTCATGCATGGTCAAAATCTCTGTAAGTCATGTAATACTTTCAGAGCAGGTCACTCTGCAGGAGCAGTCATTTCATTTTCTTCCCTCACCCCATACTTTTCTCAGCAATAAGAGTCTGATCCTGGCAAGACTAGAGCCCCTGCAAATGCTCTTGTGTAGGAAACAGTGCCAAGTACTTATTTCAATCTTTTTTGCAATGGGATCAGAGGAGGCACACTGGAAGTACTGCTCAAATTTGGTAGAAAACCCCCACAAATTACAATCTGACAAGTAATTAACTTAGTCTGGAAGTTGAGAGCTACCTCACTAAGAAAGAAGAAAAGGTCTGTGTGTATGTAAGTATACAGACAGGTATATGCATGCATATATATCCTTATATATAAGGCTACATATTGCAGTGACTGCAATATCAGAAGTCTTGTCTCATCCTACACATTTGCTCTAGAGCAGACAGAGAGTTTATCACATGGAATTTCTCTTCTTTTCTCCTATTTGTCAGATGTACCAAAGGCAGAGCAAGATGAGAGAAATTCTGACAACAAAAATTTCCCTCAGGCCTCCTGGAAACTTGGTACCGTGCTACACACTCAGTACATAATTTTTTAAATACACAGAGACTTTATAATCTTCTCTATCTGTAATTGGAAATGGAATGTTCTGAAGCTACACCATGTGGGACCCAAACCCAATATTCATGTGCTCTGTGTTTAATTGTTCCATGCTTTTCATCTAGTGTGAGATTATCAAGTGAGGTCAAAATACTGATGCATGTTTATAAACAAAGTCTTCCTAATGATTTTGAAATTAACTGCCTTATCAGAGAAAAGCATTCTACCTGTGGATCTGTTAACTGGAGAACAACAATTCTTTGATCCTTGATAACCAGAAGATGTGTCTAAACACTGGTGATCTAGAAGATTTTTGGGTTTATTCTGAATGTCTTGAGATCCAGTCACAGTTATGGAAGCCCAGCAGAACTGTGCTCTAAGCTCCAAAGGGCCATTATTTGTAAGTAGCCAGTAATCATACAAAGACAGAGCTTTCATGTAATGATGTTCCCTGGGGGCTGAAGTTCAATGCGGGCGGCTCTTTTCTCTACAACTGGCAGCCACAAAGTCTCCATGACTCACCACTGAACTATGTAAATTTTGTACATTTGTAAGAGCAAACCAACACAGAGTAGCTGTACACAGCAAGGATGCGAAACAGCTGTGCAAAAAGAAAAACGTTTGAAAACAAGCATTCTGTACTTAATAGTTGATAAATTAAGAGTAGCACACTGTAAAATGTCAACTTGTGGCCTATCCCTCACTCAACTTGCTTGAAACCCTGACAATTTCAACAAACTTATTAACTGTATTTAAGGTGCCAGCCAAAGGTAATAATACTAGAACAGAAATACATGGGTAAGGGTTCACCTACAATGGATTTTGCCTGTGGCAGAGTTGACTGGTCCTCCAGTAAAGGAAATGGAATTATTTCTTTTCCATGACTGTAGATAGAAGAAGAAGGTGTTTAAAGTACATCAATAGAAACTTTAGAGTGAGCACAGAAAAGCATTTGAATAAATCACCTCCAGCACTTGAGGATTTTGAGAATAGGAGATGAATGGCTGCCTAAGGATGGAGTCAGCATCTGGTCATGGGTGAAGCTTCTTCAAGACCTCCTCTTTGGGGTATTTGTTGGGATTACAAAAGAGCCTATTATTTTTTTCCCTTAATTTAATTTTCCATCTGAAATCATGTCTCTAGAGGATGTCAACATCAGATGATGAGTGTTCATGAATATTTATTCCATTTCCTAAACAAACTCCAATGAGGAAGAAATGAAAAAGGGTCTTCAACATATTCTTTATGTCCTTCCAAAAGTGACATAAGAATATGAATGTATTACCAATTCCTACTACTAGGGGGACAAAACTTTCCCTTGCTGACAGCTAAGAAGTATCTTGGACACAGAAAAGCCACTGAGGTTCCCCTTTGCCTGACACCATGATGTCAGCCTCTCTACATGCCCTAATATACTTCTTACTCCCCGTAGACTTTCTAAGGTTTGAGGGATTCCTCATGTGATATAAATTCAGGAACAGGCTCTGAGTCATTTCCAGACAGAATAGCAAGTAAACAAACGAACATTCCCACCCCACCCTGTACATGTTTTTAACAATTATGCTATATTACAATATATTACTGACTGGAAGGGAGAAGTGGAGTTGTTATGAAGGTAAGAATCAGGACAGGTAGAATAGTTAGAGGAGGGTTCTCTCCATAAGCTGCAGTGCTGAACAACTATGATCTGGCAGCTGATGCATTCACCAGTGTGGTATTCCTCAGTGCTATCAGTGACTCAGTCCCTCCAAAGGCCAGGCAGGCACTCACTCCACAAAAAATGCCAAAATACTGTTTATGAATCAGGCAGGAGGAAGGACAAAGTTAAGACTTACTCAGCTGACAGAAATGCATTTCTCAAGGGAATACGTTTGAAGCCACCATTTGACAGAGCTTTTTTCTTTTTCCCCTCACATTTTCTAAACCATTGATGAAAGAGAACTAATCAGAAACAGACTCCCATTCATCCCTTTCCTTCGATTTCCATGGTTTGCCTTCATAAATCGCAGTACAAAACACCATCAAGCTGGACTATTAGCACCTTACACATCTTCCTGACTACAAAAAAATCACAGTTCACATTCATTCTCTCTCCTCCTACTCACTGGTAAAAAACAGTATCATTCTACTGATTTTGTTGAATATACCTGTCCTAAAGTTCAGGCAAAGGTTAGAGAAGACTTAGGCTCATGGTAGATGGATTGATGTGTTACTGGGCCATTCTTCCAGCCACGTCAAATTGGTACCATTGTGCCACCTTAGGTAAGACAATACAGATGTAACCAGCTGCAGATTGAACCCGTCCAACTGTGTCCTTTGTATCTCAACCATTCTCAGATTATAACAGATGCAAGTAAAAAATAAAAGGACAAAGTATTTATGCTTTACATCCAGCCTGTATTTCCTAAAGCCTTTTATGGTCTTGTTACCCTACCAGCTAAGGCTTACTACTTAATTAGATAACATGTTTTCAGCTAAAATCTCAAATAAGCAGCTGCTGGAGCCAATGGATTAAGCCATGTAATAAAAACCAGTGGAAAAACATTCACTTTTGCCTTAAGGATTTTCTTCTCATGATTAATTTGCTACATGGGTCTGACAGGACCAAAGAAACATTGCTGATGAACTTGCAGTAAAGATGTCAGTAGATCACAGAATTGTCACCAGCCCACATATACTCTCCTGACTGTATCTGTTACTTTACAGAGAAGATTAAAAAAAAAACCAAACCACAAAATATTTCATTTCTCTTATAATAAATAGGTAGCTCTAGTAGAGGCAGAAAATAAAAAATATTCATGGTTATTTTTTTTAAAAATCTCTCTACAACTTGGACACGATCTGCAAGACAACCCTGGATCCCTAAACTCAGCGCGTTATGTGTGAGAAGGCTGAACTAAAACCAGGGAAAAGGTGAAGAAGCACCCTTTGACTCACACTACTCCCTTACCACGGCTTGTTGGCAGAAGAGCTGTAGCAACTGATATGCAAACAAGGGAGAAGCAGGAAACTGAACATGATGCACACCTCCCCACACATGAAAAGTGTCAGACAAGCCAGAACTTATTTCCACAACTAACAAGAATGCTGTAAGCTCTAGAAGCAGTGCATGGCTCTCAGATGGACACTGATGGGGCACTGACTCTGAGAGAAAGTCTGTTTTGTAGCCTTCTGGAGAACTTATGGGTTTGCCACTGTGCTATTACTAACCATTCCCTGGAAGATGGAATCAATTCTAGGCACTCTCATTGTGTCACAGTAATAGCTTGGTTTTGGTGAGGAGAAATTTATTACCAGAAACTATTTCTCTCTTCAATATTTAGTTACTCAAAGGCTAATAGTACAGATATATTAAAACAGTGAGGTGGTTCTGCAGTCAACTTGACTTTGCATAAAAATATTATTTTTTGGGGGGGTTTAAATGGAATAGAAATGCCACATTATAGCCCATGAGGATCTGGCAAATTTAATAACAATTCTAAATACAGGCATCAAATGGAATTGTTAATGAAGACTCTTACTTTCAGAATATCTATTAGTACTACAGAGTTTTGTTTCTCTTATTTGACAGAAGAAACCCCCAACTTACACTAAGAGAGAGGAAATATGAAAGAAATCCCAGTCACTCTTTTAATATTTTTTTCATTACTAATAAAGTAAATTTACTAAAGCTTTTGAATTACTTCAGACTCCCGCGGACACAAACAAGAGCAGGATTTGGTATCTTTAATTGGGTAGCCCCTTTGCTGTTGCATCAGTTATTTGCCTGGAAATCTAAGCATCTAAGCCCTTATTTAAGATAAAAAAAAACATGCGATATTGATCTGTGTTCTCTGACCTTTGCTTGTTGCGTTTTCAGCCAAAACACCTGCCTGGTTTGCCTCACCTCCCAGCAAAAGGCACCTTGTTTCTCTTCACCCTGATAAGGTCTAGCAGCTGTTTCCACCTGCTTGTTTGTTCAGGGTCATGAAGCCCCGAGAGCTGAGTCCATGGAAACAGCAGTCTCACTTTTCTCCACATCATGGCCATTGCACCACTATAGTATTACAAAAACATCTTATGTTTGTACACACTGTACACTCCTGATTATCTGTGTGGATCCAAAACCTGCTACATAGCACTCTCTAAGAGAAAACAAGACAACTCAGAACAGACTGAGTTTAGCAAACAAAGATGTGGACACAGCTGGACATTATAGAGACTTCCCACATTCTTCCTCGGAGAAGCTTCAGAGGTGACACACGTTTTTCAAACTCCTTATGACTCCTTAGGTCTTTCCATTCACTGAGGCTAACATTCAGATTTTTTTGACCACAGTCCAGTGAACATCAGGACTGTGAAAAACGTTGGGTTTACACACACTGTGACTGACAATAAGGCTACCCTATCATCCATTAGCTAAATCAAATCTCTCAATAGCTTTTGCATCCCTAGGAAGCATTTGCTGCTCATGGAGTTATACATGAAGACTCAGAGATATGCACACACTCCATCACACCTTTCACACAAGAAGGATATGTCTCTCTCTACAAGAAGATTCATAACCTGCAAGTATTCCAGATCAATAAGAGCAATTCAAAATACTAATTGAACAATTCTTCTCACCTTTGGCTAAATCTTCTTTCCTTTTGCACTCCTCTCTACATCATTTTCTACTCTAACAAATACAAGCTACTGTCCTCATGAGCTATTTGCAATTGCCCTGAGCTTCATATTCTACACTGCCAAGACTCAAAACTGAAATGAAAAGGGGAAAAAACTAAGTTTCAGTAAAATGTTAAGAATGTCTGACTCTGCGTGTCTGAGAAGTCCTGGCTCTCTAAAACAAGCTGGGGGATGGATTTGCTTGTTTCAAACCAAGGCACTGGTACCCAGGCCTCTCAGAATGCTCTTGCACCAACTGGGCTCAAAAAGCTCAACATCGACATTCAGTTTGCATGGCTACCTCATGTATCTTCCACTGGAGGAAGTGTAGATTATGGACAGATTAGGTTAGCAAACTTAAAACACTGGAAGGGCAAAACACACATAACACTCCCTTGGAGAGGTGGTGTAAGAGACCAAAAGAATTGAGGGCAGATGTGCTAGTGAAAAGCAGTAATTTTCATGTAAGGAAAGACTAAATAAAAAACCTTTCAGTTCTTCTATAGGAGCTCAAGGGGATTGGGGACTGGATGGAAAGCTTGTCTACACCTACAAGAGGTGTTCTGTTTTAAAGTGTAAGCTGTGACTTGCAAATACTTGAGATAATTACTTTAAAAGTATTAATTGAATGTGACAGAAGAGAGTGCAATAGCATGCAGGTAGGTATTCTGCTTACACAAGGCTAGTGAAACTAGGATTCACTTTTTAACTGACTGACACCAGAAACTCTTCATACTTTGGCTTTTTTCAGAAGCCTTTAGGCTATGTTATACCTTTGATAATCTATTCAAACTACTGTGTAGTATATGGAATACAGTCTAAAAAAGTGATGCAGCTCATTCAGATCTCTCAATTCTCTCCTGGAGCATTAGCTATCAAGTGCAATTTCCCTTATCTGCTCCTGCACTAAGAACTAAAGGGTGGGTGTTGTCAAAAGAACTGCAGGAGTCCAGACATGATTCATGGAGCACGTTACGTCAGCAGAGCAGGCTGGACAGTCAACAGAGAAGCAAACTTAGAGGACTAAGGAATTAAATTATTAAATACACACAAACGACCAGATTTAGATATTATGTGATTTTTGTCTAGACAGAGACCAGGACTTCAATCCAGGAATGCACTTACTGTGTCTATTGATAGTTTAC
The DNA here is from genome assembly GCA_013396655.1 of Campylorhamphus procurvoides. Lineage (NCBI taxonomy): Eukaryota > Metazoa > Chordata > Aves > Passeriformes > Dendrocolaptidae > Campylorhamphus > Campylorhamphus procurvoides. Next base: position 911,794 of record WBMV01000084.1, read on the forward strand.
AGTTGTTGAGTGCAAGTCACCAGGGACTAAAAGTTCTGTGAAAAATGAAACACAAAAACTGGACCCAGATGTAAGACTGCCCAAAATAAGTGTCTTTCCTTAGACACCAGCATGCTAAAGGGAGCAGAAGTCAACACCAGGATGACGTATTTTCAACTTTCTGCCATCGACTCCTCTCCTGCAGTGCTGCTGATGGAAAAACTGCAATTTCCATTCCATTAATGCTTACTTCTCAATTTTTGAAGCTTCCTTTCTCTTCAGCACTTACAGGAACTCCTCTCCCTGGAGCAGGATGAACCTCAAAGAGAGTAACTCCAGTATATGTGGCTGAGAGCATGTTCAGTGAAATCATAATCAAACTGCCCAAACAGGAATCAGACAGGTAGTTTAGAATTTCTGGGTATCTGCAGAGAAGTGGAAGCTTGGTTATGAGCCATTTAAACCAGATTTATATTTTTTTCCAGAAAAGGGGGAATAGAACTATTTTCTTTCTCTTTACTGTAAGACTAAAGATAAAGGCTGAGAAATGCTTTAAATAAGGCCATTATTTAAACAGTAACCTGACTGATGGTCACTTCCAGAACCTGCCAAGTCAGCCTGTAAAAGCAGTTTCACAGTGATACCATCCTCCCAGCCCAGAGCTTCAGGGATACAAACAGCAGCCTCTCCCTCTGGAAATAAAGGCCTGGTATCATGAGACCTCTCTCCTGAGGACCTGATGGTGTTTGTGTTTGAAATTACTTCCTAACCAGCTGCTGTGTTTGCAAAAGGTGGGTGCCAAACCCATGTGTTCCTACAGGTACACACCTGCCTTTGTGGAGGAAGAGCAAGCACCTTGTGCAGAATCACACTGAGGGCAGCTCTCCTTACCCTCCCACAAAGAAACTTTGACCTGTAACTAAGGGGAAGGTGCACCCATACCCTCAAGAGCCTCTACCACCAAGGACAAGCAAAAGAAAGGAATGGGCTCCATAGTGCCAAAGCCAAATGAGAAATGCAGAATACTCTTCCAGTTCCCTGGTACAGTCTCCCTAGTTACCAGCATCTTTAGAAACCTCTTTCAAGAAAGAGAATTGAAACCTACCACATGTACTTCTATTAAAATTTGAATTAAAAAATATACCAAACACAACAAAACCCACCTTGCTACAAAGTAGGTATTGCTTTTTTTCATTTATCAAATTAATAGATAAAAAGCTCAGGTACAGTAGCTTTGAATTAGAAGAGAGCTTACATAAAATAACACTCTGAATGTAACTGAGAAGAAATGCAACTAATCTTTGTGCAGCAAATTTACCAGTACCATTTTTTTCCCTTTTAGTTTTCATCCTTGCTTTTGACTGGTTAGGCTAATGTATCACATGAAATAGGTCTGGTCAACAAGGTAGAAAAGATTTTGATTTTCATAGGATAATAAGGAATGCTGCTATTTTTGCTGTGTTCTGTACTTGAGCTTTTGACTGAAAAGACTCTATTAATTTGCAAGCTAACCAATGTTCCTTGGAGAAGTAAATTACAGAGTAATTGAACCCTAAACCCAGGAACAAATGGATGTAAAGCCCTCCTCAGACTTCATGCCCACCCAGCTACCTCTTGCCTGTGCTTGGCCTCTTTAAAGACCCAAGACTGCTGGAACAAAGCCTGACATCTCTGGGGGTGCCTGCCAGTCCTCCCTGACATCTGAGAAAGCAAACACAAGTCTGGGAATGTAAATGGCGCCTCCCAATAACGCAGCACCTCTGAGGAACTGGATTGCATTGCCAGAGATGGCAAGCAGCCCAATTCCTCTTCGGGACACTTAAAATACCGATAGCCCTCTGGCCATAAAAATACTGTCAAACGAGTCATCCAGTAACAAAGAACAGCCTAAAGAGAGTAACTCTGGGATAAGAAGCCAAGGAGAAATACTGTCTGAGAGGAAAAGTGTGTGTGGAAGATTATGCCTTATGTTTCTGTAATGTTTCAAGTGCTGTGTCCAGTTCTGGGCCCCTTGATTCAGGAAATACACTGAGGTGATGGAGCAAGTCCAGAGAAGGGCAATGGAGCTGGTGAAGGGTCTGGAGGATGAGGGTTATGAGGAGCAGCTGAGGGAGCTGGGGGTGTTTAGCCTGGAGAAAAGGAGGTTTGGGGGGACCATATTGCTCTCTACAGCTACATGAAAGGAGTCTGTAGCCAGGTGGGGGTCAGCCTCTTCTACCAGCCAACAAGTGACAGGACATGAGGAATTGGCCTCAAGCTGTGCCAGGGGATTCAGGCTGGACATCAGCAGCAATTTCTTCATGGAAACGGTAGTTAAACATTCAATTGCACTGCCCAGGAAGGTGGGGGAATCACCATCCCTGAAGGTGTTTAGAAACAACTGGATGTGGCACTTGGTGGTGTTTGGTCATAGGTTGAACTTGATGATCTCAGAGGTCTTTTCCAAACTAAATGACTCTGTGATTCTGTAACAGTGTATCTGCACTATGTGTATACGCTTATATATGTCTATATGCACTATTTGTATATTTGTACCTGCTTCAGAAGGAAAAGCACTGTGATTTAAAAAACAGACACAACCTGCTTTCCATAAAGCTGCTTCTCCAGTGCTGAATTTCATTCCAGCCAGGATGTGGATTTATTATTGCAATACAGACCCACTGCAAGACACATCCTTGCCTTCTTGTGAAGCTTTTGTGTCATGTCTCAAAGTCCAAAAATGTCACATGAAAAGCTTCCAGTGATTTCAGAGGCTTATAACTCAGAAAATCAATGTAAACTGATGGTTGTAGGGTTCCAGTTATTACAAATTCCTGCAGTAATAAATCATATAGAGTTTAAATTTCAGAGCCGGTGGTTTCTGAAGGTGTTTGGAAAAGTCTTGTATTTACCCCCCAAATTTGTACCAAAAGTGCAGAAGCTGTGGGAATGCTTAACTTTCATAAGCTAAGCCTATAAACTGAACCTATGAAACCAGTTTGGTTTTCAGCACTGCTTCCCTACAGGTATAAAAGTTGAGCTTGTGTGATAGCACATGGCTATTTACTTTACTTGGCAGATCAAAACTAAAAACCAAAGTGCTGTTCTAAGGAGGCACCAATCTGAAGGCTCTGGGAGTGGCATCAGAACAGAGGGGCTGCTCCCAGGGATTGGCTTCCTACAGCCTCTGTTACCAAAGTGTCCATCCCCAGACGGACATGTCAGTACCCGCCTTTTCAAATGCCTGTCACTCCTTACATTACACAAACCTCCTGTCGTGTTATAGTGCACAGCAGGATGAATCTCTGATGGGCAGTAAGGGTGTGTACTGCAGAACAGTGTACACTAGCTGTATTTAGAGATCACTGAGATAATCTCCAAACAGATCTCCAAAGGCTTCCTTTTTCAACTGCCTGGAGAATATAAAACCTACACATGTATTACTTTATTGCTCACATTTAAAAACAGCAGCAAAGAAGCAGAATTACTCTTACACTACCCAACAGTCTGTAAAGCCTGCAGCCTGGGAAGTGACAGGGACATGCCACAGTGTCAAGTACGAAAATGAATATATATAAAAATAATCTAGGCAGGCAGTGAAAAGTTTTCTGCAAGTCATTTCCCAATATTTTTGCCTTAAGTTTACCCATCTAAGCAACAGTGCTTTTTAATTTGGACTAAACTTCTCTTCCATGTGGTAGATCTCCTCAGAAGAACTTTTTTCTTGCTGTAATTCAAATTTTCCAATTCTCAATCGCATTACTCCTACAACAGTTCTTCACCCTTCTAGTACCAAAAGTGATTCAAATCCCTCCCTAATGTTTAAAGTTTTCAGGGATTTCCAGATTTACTTCTGTTAGGCATCTTTTAGTCAGATCAGTATATGAGTGTTTGCCTGCTCTCCTTAAATAACAACCAAGTATGCCTGTAGGTTGCTTTCCCCATTTAGCTTTTGCTCTAACTTGGCAACCTCTAAATAAGGTGTTTGTACCATGGGCATGCTGAAAGTTCAAAATGAGCATGAGAAGGGAAATAAACATTAACAAATGAAGTTTTGTTTCAGCAGCTGCTGCAGTAAGGATGTTGATGAAAAACACCTCCCAGGATTTAAGTGATTAGGATTTAACGTGATCATGTCTGATTATGCTTCCTCCATAAAGACTGCCACCATGAAGTTTGACAAGACTTTGCATTCAGCCCCCAACTTCCTCAGCTGGAACACTAATAACAGAATTAGTTCTTGATGCAGCACTGGCCTGGTAAGTGAGGCAACCTTTCCATATGGAAAACACAGATGTCCTTGACATAAGAAGCTTATAAGGAACTTGGTAAGATTGTTGGAGAAAGTTAATTTAGGAATAATTTTTACAGCTGTGAAGAACAATTAGACACCACAGGCAAGCCAAATACTTTATGAAACATCACCAGGATTGTGTTCCACTAAGAAAGTTGTAAAGTTTGCTTTTGTACACTGGGTTTGAAGATGATGACCATATTTGCTTGAAAAAAACATTTGGATTGCTTTCATTACACATATTCCATTACTAAAAAGTACCATGGAATAAGTTAATGCTTTGTATAAAACCAAGCTGTGGCTTAAAATAGTTGCAATTCATTTTGTACCTTGAGTTACCACTTAATCTATAAGTTTTGCAAAATAGTGACTAAAAAATAAGTGTAACATAAACAAAAACTTGGTTACTTGCCACTCTCAAACTTTAATAGGAGTATAAAAATATTAGCTGAAAGAGAGAAAACTTTAGAGGATGACACAAGAGAAGATGCACTAATTTCAGGGTTTATGCCCACTAAAAATATGAACTACTGCCACAATTCTTTCCTTTTTTCCATGTTTTATAAAATAGTTACAGAGCTTCTTCTGTGAGAGATCTAGAAGTAAGTTATTCTGAAGAAAGTCAGGGCACATTAAACTACATTAAACCACAAACTATTAGTGAGATGAAACCAGCTATCCTAGGAAACACTGGCAAGCCCAGTCTTAGTAAGAGAAAAAAAAAAGTTAATTTTGGTAAGGGTATAATCAAAGAAAAGCTAACAGTTGTTCTAAGCAGTGGTACATGCTGAATTTCTCATGAGACTACTGCTGCTTAGCAAGCATACCTATTTGCAAGACTCAGGTAAAGAATATTGTTGATCTTCTAAACTTCTTTGGGAATCCTTAAACAACTGTATTTCCAGAGGGAAGGGGGATTTATTGTCCCACCTCTCTTCTCCCTCCCCAAAGTGACATTTCACAACCAGTTGTCCATCACTGTTAAAAAGCAAACAGCCATATATTGTTCCACAGGCCCTCCACAATAGAAGATTTGGGGTTTATTTTCTAGTATTAAAAGTTTATAAAGCAATTTTTTCATGACAGATGAGCACTGTTATACTAAGGGTTTATTCACATTCACTGGAAAAGGCTGTGTAACTATCTTTGCTATTTAGTATTTACATGTGACAGACAAATTGAATATTCTGATCAAACACCTCATTGAAACTCTGCTGCCAATTCATAATATTCCTCTTAAATTAGTTAAAAAACACAAACATTTTTGCCCCAAATGGTTTTGTGTCTTTCAAAGTATTCCAAAATTTTGCTAGGTGAACTCTGTCACAATCTTCTGAACAATGAACCCCAAGTATTTGCTTCATTTTCAAAAAGAAAAAACATGTTCACTTACATGATTTCTTTTGTTTTCTCCATCTCTTATAGATGTAATAACTGTTTCAGAAAAAACTGTTGATCCAGTTTTATTATCTGTAACCTGAAAGAGTAGAAGAAGAACAAAATATCAAACTACATTCTTTATTAGCCCTTTGTTACTTCACTCCTACATCTGCAATAATTAATGCACTCCCACCCCCTCCCTTATTCCCCATTTTGCTGTCATTCATATTAAATACCAATTTGAGGGGGAAAAACAGATGACAAGGCTACCTCCTTATCTATTTAAAATGTCACTGTAATGAAGCTAACTGAGCAGGAGATGGTCATTCTTTTATGACCCGTGTAATAGCTGTAGCTGTGTTCTGTTTTTAGCAGGCACATTTTCCAAAATAAATTATTATTTCACATTAACCTTTTATGACATGTGTCCTTACACAGTGATTAGTCAAGCACGTAAAATACAATAAAACCCCAAAGTAATTACCATCAGGAAAGTTTACACTCCGAATTACTTTATTCCTCCCCAAAACAGGCAAAATCAGTTTTACTTTTGAAGAAAAGGTGTGTCAGAACGAACAGCTCACCCTATATATGTTTTCTCATACCTTATCAATTTCTTGATGAGTCTGAACAGTTCTGTTACCAATTCTGGTTTCCATGTTTGACTCATTATGGTAGTTGGGAGGTAAGTTTTCAAAGTTTACTGCTGACAGTTTTTTTGCCCCTTCCTCTTCAGCTTCCATCTGCCAAATTTTTTTTAGAAAACAAACAACTGAAAATTAGCAAAAGTGACACAAAAGAGAAGCAGCAAAGCTTTTTGTGCAGTGCTCCTGTTTAATGACGTGCTGCTGTTAGCACAGATGCCCCGGAGTGAGAACGCTTACTCAGCTGCTTCAGACACTGACCACAGCAGCTCTTCTAATGGACTACAAAAATAGTGGTGAGCTAAACCCTTCAGCTCTGGGCTGGTTAAGCCAAAGCCAGTCCCTGTGGGAAAAAAGCGTGCAGACTAATGACAACTGGTATCTGCAACAGGCTGATGCCAGTCAGGAGCCCAGCTTTCTAGTTCTCCCAGAAAACCACTGGAGAGTTAAGACAGCCTTGCCTATCTGACAAAGAAGAGAAAATACTCTGGCAGGACACAGAGATATATACAAAGCCCCCTGAAATCAACAGAAGCAGGCTCATAGATGAGGGTGCATACACTCAGAATTTCATTCTCTATTTCAGTTCCCACTGTCTTTGTTTGCCAGATGAAGAAGGGCATGAGTCTTGTAAACAACACAAACTCTGACTAAACCCTATCCCTTTGTTATTTGCAACCACTGTAGCAGAGCTAGGGGGCCACAAGTTCAGCCAGGCTGAACAACTGAATTTTTCTCCAGACAAAACTTTTCCTTTTGGTGTGTCTGTTTATTTTAAACAACAGCTGCAAATCTTTTAGAGTGCAAAGCATTTATCTGCTAAGACACAGCTCAAACAATACACATTTTGGGCTGTACACGGGCCATTCTTCAATCCAGAACTGACTATAGGAAGAGTAAAGCAGACAGCAAGTTTGACATCTTTATTTATAATTAAACACATTTGCAGCACTGTAAAGAATGGTTTGTCTCCATGTGTTTGCAGTCTAACTGAAGTGGATGACAGAGGCACATCTCTGTCCAGATGACAGTTCAGAAAATATCTAATTATAATAATCCAGGGTCAGCTTCCCCAGCAGGTTCTCAGTTACTGGTTGGGGGGTTTTGTCTATTTTTCAATGAGAGGAAAAGAGAACCTGGAAGATTCTTAACAGGAAAGGGAAAAAACACCAAGAAAGGGGAGCAGGGACAAAGTCTTTTGACAAGCGATATGAGACAATGGCTCGGGGTCTGGTCTGAGTCCCTGGCTTTGAAACAGGTCCCGTGCGACTCCGGGCCAGCAATCTGACACCAAGACACGGAACTACACAACAAGCAAGCTGCTTCTCCACACGTGTTTTCAGGGCTGTCTCACAGCCTTGAATCCCGGTTTGGGAGAACCCCCTGCGCCTCAGCTCCTGCTGCACGAACACAAGCAATCCTTCCCTTCACTCCTCCCCTCGCCACGTCCTGTTACTTTCCCACTCCGGGATCCAGACGGAGTGTTTGCCCGCACAGGGCGGCTGTCCGAGCCCACCCCAGCGCCGCGACGCCGCACACGGGGATGCGGGGAGGATGCGGGGAGGGTGCGAGGAGGATGCGGGGACGATGCCGGGGAGGATGCGGGGAGAATACGGGAGGGATGCGGGTTGGATGAGGGGAAAATTCAGGGAGAATGGCGGGGAAGATGCGGGGAGGATTCGGACAGGATGCGGGGAGGGAGGATGCGGGGAGCGTGCGGGGAGGATGCAGGGAGGATTCGGACAGGATGCGGAGAGGATGCGAGGAGGATTTGGGAAGGATGCAGAGGGGATGCCGGGGAGGATGCGGGGAGGGAGGATG